>MKEJ01031252.1:0-12195 GCA_001753735.1 Embelia ribes
AAACTTAAGAGAATAATTTTAATGTAATTAGTCATTAATTTTTCTATGAATTGAAAATACAAAACCATATTAATATTGTAAGTTATGACCTTAAGAATTTATCTTATTGGTTTATTTTTGGGAAAAAATTTTAATGTGGTGATGGTGTAAAGTGGCCATAAAAAATTGCATACATAGTTCCTTATTAAGTAAATGCGTTTTCAAAGAATCATTTTCGTTTTTTTCTTAGTGATGTTTTTGAAAATAAAGAATGAATAATTTTTTTTTTTCAATTCCATCCTGCAGGATAATGTTATTAGTTTTTTACTAAAGAATAAAATTTTCAACGTTTTTTATAATTGAAGAAAACTATATATGTCATACTTATCATTAGCATATATGCTAATATTTTTCATAGGTTTTACATCATGCAATACTTATTTATATTTTTGGATAATATTTGAAATTGGTTATCAAAGTGGAAACAAATTTTTAGATTCTTCTTCTGTAGTGCAAATTATTGACTTATTCCTATTTGAAATAATAGATAAATTTACATATGTTATAAAATTTGAATCAATTATCATGTTTCATTAATTTTTTAATAATCTTATAAAATGTAAAATTAGGAACTTTTATAATTGGAATTGAATTAACAATTTTCAAGCTTATTTCAAGTAGAGTGGATAGATACACAAGTTTATGATATATGCATGTGAAAATAGATTTATTTTTTTTTCCAAAAAAAAGAATTTGCAAGTATAAAATAGTGTTTATGAAAGGGCGTAGGAGATGATAAGTTTTCAATTAGGCATAATTGGGGCTTCGGTTTTGCTTAATAGACTTGTCATATACTGAATTAAATTAAATATGATATTAATGAGAAATAACTTATGCATAACAATAACATGAGCCATGATTGTCTTGAATTAAATATTTATCTTTGATGAAAAAAGTTAATGTACCGTAATAATTTTTTGAATTAAAGTTCAGAAAAAGCAGAGAAGTGTGAGATATAATAGAATTAATGTGAGTTTTTGATAGAACCAAATTAATGCGTTTATTTTATGTTTTTAAAATTTTCAAAAAATAATTAATGTGAATTTTTTAGATAACCAAATTCACAAGTATATTTTAATTTCATTTTTTCTCAGCTCTAGGATATTTTCTAAAGTGTTAGAAATCTGGTCATGAAGATTTTTTTTTGTTGTTGTCAAATCTCGGACTTCTATGGTCAATATGGTATATATATGATAATTGTTTTGTTATATTTTTTGTTTCTTTTTTTTAATCAACCCTTTCAATTTTTTTCATTGATATATATCATTGTTTTCCTTTTTTTGTGCCCCCTTGGATCTTTTAACAGTCAATGAAATCCATCCGTAAAAAAGTACACATAGCATCATATCATTAATCAGGAATAGCTTTTATATAGATAATAATAGATTTGTTTAACATACTTTCAATTGACATTAATTATATTTTTCAAAATAAAAGATACCATGTGTATGATTGTATATCAATGAATAAATTTGTTGTTAATTTTTTCGGCTCTATACGAGTGGTGTGACATAGAGGGTGGAGAGCATTGCACCTTGAATATGTTATTATTGAGAAAGCAAGTTCTAATCCACCGTATTGTAAATGATATCATTTTTAATTTGTATTTTAGATATTTTTTTTTCAATTTTCAATTAATGTTTATATTTTTATTGACCTTTTATTATTATTCTTGGTGTCATCATGAAGTAAAAATATTGCCTTCAAAATACATAATAAATAGATTATATTTGGCTATTTTTACTTTGAGATTTTTCCATTCATAGTAAATGCATATATGCTAAAAAGAGATGGAAAATTTAATATATCTGCTTTCTAAAGAGGGATGATGTCAAAGGAAAAAAAAATATGGAAAGAAATTATGCTTAAAAAAATACACCATATGAGCACATCTTATTCGAGAAATAAAATTATGCCCCTTACAAAAGAAATATTGAATTTACTCTAACGTATCCGCCCAACTATTT
The DNA here is from genome assembly GCA_001753735.1 of Embelia ribes. Taxonomy (NCBI): domain Eukaryota; kingdom Viridiplantae; phylum Streptophyta; class Magnoliopsida; order Ericales; family Primulaceae; genus Embelia; species Embelia ribes. The sequence goes on from MKEJ01031252.1 coordinate 2,007, forward strand.
GGCCATAAAACTCCAATTCTAAAATAAGAGCTGTTGACCTTCTCCTAGCCTTACTAGTCTTATTTAATTTAAAATAGAGATAGTTGGTTTACATTATCAAATAAATATATGTTGTACATAGTATATAATTAGAGTTTAAAAGAAGAGAATATTCATATAGCACTACTTTCTAAAGAGGGATGATGTCAAAGGGAAAAAAAATATGGAAAGAAATTATGCTTAAAAAAATACACCATATGAGCACATCTTATTCGAGAAATAAAATTATGCCCCTAAGAAAAGAAATATTGAATTCACTCTAACGTATCCGCCCAACTATTTGGCCATAAAACTCCAATTCTAAAATAAGAGTTATTGACCTTCTCCTAGCCTTACTAATCTTATTTAATTTAAAATAGAGATAATTGGTTTACATTATCAAATAAATATATGTTGTACATAGTATATAATTAGAGTTTAAAAGAAGAGAATATTCATATAGTACTTTGAGTGAATTTCTAAATTACCAAGTAAGTCAATAATAATAACTAATCAATCAATAATAAAATGATTTAAATATCTCACATCAATTTGAAGTATAATATATGACATGTTTCAACTTAATTATATTGATAAGAAAAACGATTTGGGAAACAACAACCCACATAATATTGACATGATAATGTACACCCTTTCATGTATAGAAAAGATATATGCGATAAGTACATAAAAAATAAAGTTTAAATTTTATCCACGGACAGTATAATGCTTTTATGCATAGGGCTTGAGTAGCTATATTATCTGACTATGTTGTGTTTCCTACTCATAACACACATATTGTAAATCAATCCCTGCTATTGTACCTTATACGACCGAATAAGTTAATTTAATAACTCTAAAAGTCATATTTTTCAAAAAAAAAAAATCATATCTCTCAACAAATGAATACTTTGATGAGTAAGATGCTACCCTAAATTTAGTAATACAGACTTAGAAGTTAAAAATATTAGAATTGGATCAACGCTGGTCATAATAAAAAAATGTAAAAAAATAATTATACTAAAGAGTTATAATAATGAATATCAGCCAAGAGTGAATCTAATGAAAACAATAATATGAGAGAAGACCAAGACAAAAAATTAAAAATAAACTAAGTTATCTACTGTGATATAAGCATATTCTAATTTAATGATTTTGTAATTATTTCACAACACGTGTAGACTGTTTCAAATTTCAAAAGTTGTGATCAATTGTCATATTACAAAAATATATAAAAAGAACAATAGAAGGATATGCAAACTAATAAAGTGTGAAAGACAAACTTACACACACAAAAAAAAAAAGGTGAAATATTAAGAATGAAGTGTAAATAGACATATTTATACTAAAAATAATTAGATGAAGTTAGAAAAAATGAGTTATAAATAAAGAAAAAAAGGGCAAATACGAATCATATGACTATGATTAAGAAGTATGGAATATTAAAATTAATAATTGCATGTATATGCTACAATACCCAAACCAACAAAAAAAAACAGTACTATTTTAAAAATTAACATAAAAAGAGAAAACAGATGCATTCAAATAAAGAACTGTACGATGAATTTTCACGTTTGAAAAATACACAAAAAGGACAACCAAAAATGTAAAAAGAAATAATAATAATAATAATAATAATATAGATGAAAAAATATACAGAAAGACGTACTCTCAATAAAAAATTAAATAAAAATAATAAAAATATAAAAACATGTATTTAATAACAAAATACAATAAGAAAAAATAATAATAATTGAATTTAAAAACAAAAAAAAAAGCATAAAGAGGACAAAGAAAAAAGAGTAAAGATTATTATTTAATAGTAAGGGATAATATAATTAATCCTTACATGTATATATTACAATACCTAAGAAAAAGAGTTAGTCACTGTAAAATGAATTAAGATATTAAATCTACTCTTATCATGGTATACGGAATTTGATAATTATATTATTTAATAATACCCTCATAAGAAAATAACAAAAACAAATTGCAGCCTATAATAAAAATTAAATAAATGTATGAAAATAAAAAGAATGTATGATCAATTATATATTACAAAAATATACACAAAAAAAAAAAAACAGAAAAAGGAATATACAGACTAATAAAAGTGTAAAAAAACATACTTATACTAAAAAATTAGATGAAATAATAATAAAGTTAAAATAGTAATAATTCACAGTAAAAATAATTACGATGAAATATAAAAAAATGAATGACAAAAAAAAAATAGGGAAAATACAAATCATCAAGATTACAATTAAATAGTAGCAAATAATATAGCTAAAATTTGTATGTACATACCACAACACCCAAATATAGAAAAAAAAAAAGAACTATTTGAACAATCCTTCTTAAGGAGATAAAAAGATGTATTCCAGTAAAAAACCTTATGATGAATTTACATATTTAAAAAACACACATAAAAAACAACCAAAAAGGTAAAAAGATGAAAATAAGAAAAAAATGATGAAAATAATAAAATTGTAAAAAGATGTATCCAATACTAAAAGTCACTTGGATGAAATAATAAAGATTGAATCATGAAAAAACATAATGAGGGTTAAGAAAAAAATAAGATATTATGATTAGGTAATAGGAAACAATATAAACAATACTCATATGTACAAATTACAACATCCAAAGAGCTATTTTAACAACCTGTTTTAAAAAGAGTACAAAAATTATTCAAATAAAAAACCGTATGATAAATTTTGACGTTGAAAAAATATACACAAATTAAAAAGTTAAAGAGATAAAAATATATAAACAATTAGATGAAAAAAAATACACAAAAAGACTTGCGTTAAAAAATTTAGATGAAATTGTAAAAAGATAAAAAGATATATTCAACACTCAAAGACAATCGAAAAAAAAAAACATAAAGAGGGCAAAAAAGAATAACAAAGGTTATGTTTTAGCTGTATGAAAGAATATAAACAATTTTTAAATGTATATGAACCACAACACCCAAACCAAAAAAACCAAAAAAGGAATGAACTATATTAACAATCCATCGTAGAAAAATACGTATTCAAATCAAAGCATTATACTTTTAAAAAAATAAAAATTTGTTGATGTATTCAAATCAAAGAATTATACTTTTAAAGAAGTAAATTTTGTCATTGCAAGAACAAAAGGAATAGTTTCCTCCTTCGTTTTTTCATTCATTGGGATTTTTTATTATATTGGATTGCTATTTTTTAGGGAGTGATTTTGGATATTTTTTTATGCGAGTATCAAGGTCTATTCTTTTAGAAGAGTATCAAGATTTTTTTTTTTCAACCTTAAATCTTTTTTATAGTAAAACAAATCTCGCAATAAAAAAGGGAATGAACTATATTAACAATCCATCATAGAAAAAGACTTATTCAAATCAAAGCATTACACTTTTAAAGAAGTAAAAATTTGTTGTTGCGTTCAAATCAAAGATTTATACTTTTAAAGAAGTTAAAATTTGTTGTTGCAAGAACAAAAGGAATAGTTTCCTTCTTCTTTTTTTCCATTCATTGGACTTTTTATTGTCTTGTATTGCTATATTTTAGGGAGTGATTTTGGGTATTTTTTATGAGAGTGTCAAGGTTTTTTTGAGTGAGAGTATAAGATTTTTGTTTTTCTTTTTTTTCAACGTTGGATCTTTTTTATAGTCAAACAAATCTGATTGTAAAAAAAATCAATGAACTATATTAGCAATTCATTGTAAAAAAGATGTATTCAAATCAAAGAATTATACTTCTAACGAAGTAAAAAATTGTTGTTGCATGAACAAAGGAATAGTTTCCTTCTTCTTTTTTTCCATTCATTGGACTTTTTATTGTCTTGTATTGCTATATTTTAGGGAGTGATTTTGGGTATTTTTTATGAAAGTATCAAGGTTTTTTTTAGGAGAGTATCAAGATTTTTGTTTTTATTTTTTTTTTCAACCTTAGATCTTCTTTATAGTCAAACAAATCTGGCCGTAAAAAAATCTACGTGTCAAAATATTAGAGAAGAAGCACAACTTTTATATATATAATAGATTTGTCAAAATTAATATATCTAGAATTTACATTTTCTATTCAAGTGGCAAATTAACTGACTGGATCAATGTGCGATCAATTTGATGAGATTTTCCATTTAAGTAGTATTTGTTCTAAGTAAAGATAGGATACACTGAAATTTAAGAATAGTTGAATTACAATGGACTTAAGCAAACACAGAGAAAAGCTAGACATTGGCAAAATCCATCATCCACATTTCACCATCAAAAGTTTTACCAAAACTTGCTCAAGTTTACAAAATGCTAAATATTGAGCTACATTAAACTTTCTACTATACTTTCTATATTCTATGCTAGATTAAAAAAAAACTAAAGAAGTCACTTATGAACATAACCAATTTCTTTGAGGTAAACAAATTCTATAATAGGTGCCAAAACCGATATCTTGCTCTATAGCTTCAGATCAAGGTCAAGTTTTTTCGCCAGTTCATCATCGGAACCACCAGGATTAGGACCCTGAGAACAAAATGCATCAATTAAAATAATAGAATAAACATTTTCTTAAAAGAACACACGTACATGAATACTAATTTTTTTTCATTTTGTGCACTCACCTTATCATCATCCACTTTGAGAATATCATTAGGATCCGGCCCCTGAAAACAAAATTTCATTAGAAAGTTAAAACAAGAAACATTTTTGGGAGGTACCCATTTTTTCCCAAGTTTTCAAACTCACATTATCTTCATTTATGGGAGGTGTCAATTTGAGAAAATCTTGATATGAATCCTCATTTTCTTCTCTAATTTTCCTCAAACCCCTCTCAGTGGTGGAAGGGCCTGAGCTGCCTCCACTAAAAAATGAAAAAATAAAATAATTAAGAATTGGAGAGAGAAGAAGTTTGGAATGGAGGAGAAAAATGATAGTGATACTTACCTGAGTATTGTGCTCGTATGGTAGTGATATGACATATAGGTAATTGTGTAGAGATACTAAAGAGAGATACTTGGATGTAAATGCTCTTAGCTAACAAAGTATCATTGTCTTTAATATTTGTCATTGGTTAATTCTAATTTTGACCTTAAATTGTTTAGCCAAGTTCAATATTGTATCTGAATTTGAAGAATTGTAGATTTGCCCCCCAACGCGTATAAGTTGCACGATTTGGTACAATCAAAATAATTATAGAAGTCTTTACAATTTGGACAATTTCCGTTCACCATTTGGACGGTTTCTTTAAAGGATTTGGATGATTTGTATTTCTTTCGTATTTCTGTACAACACCATAAACTAAACTACTGTTAAGTTTATTATTTTATTTAGGCAATCTTGTATTTATTATTTATTAATAGGTCCCTATGTTGCTACTATATAAACAATTGTTATCCATTTATACATTAATAATGTGAAATTATTTTCTCTCTACCAACTTAATATAATATCAGAGCCTCATAGAGGCCAACACTAGTTCTTCTTTCTACACACAATCAACCGCCTCCTTTTATCTACCCGCACCTAATACCTCCGAGCCTACCATTAGTACTGGAGGCCAACCCAACCCTACCGTTGGCAATAAACAGGTTGCTATCCCGGCCAACTCCTCTTCTAATATTGATTTGTTATACCCGTATTATTTACATCCTACCGAGGGACCCAACCCGACCCTAATCATCACTATATTTAATGGTAATAACTATCATACTTGGTAGAGGAGCATGCAACGTACTCTCAATGCAAAAAATAAATATGATTATCTCCAGAACCATACCTCGCCCTGACGATGATAAGGATTTGGTGTCATTGCCGGGAATATTTTCCTGCCATTGTTGTATACATGGATTATATTTTAGGTGCTGACAATGATTCTGCTACTATTCGTTCTCTTAAATAGTTATTAACTTCTCGTTTCAGTATTAAAGATTTAGGGCATTTGAAGTACTTTCTTGGTTTGGAGGTTGCTCAATCTTCTTCATGTAACTTGTCTAGCAATGAAAATATACTTTGGACATTTTATTAGACTTTTGTTAGATAGGCACTCGGCCTGCCGCTTTTCCTATGGAGCGTAATTTTAGTCTTCAACCTGATGATGGTGTTCGTTTATTTGATCCGAGTGTTTATCGCCGCTTGATTGGTCACCTTCTTTATTTGACTATTACGTGACCTTATATTACTTTTTCTATCAATTATCTTAATCAGTTCATGCAGTCTCCTCAGGATGTTCACTTATAGGCTACTTATCATGTTCTTCATTATGTTAAAGGTACCATGGGTCATTGCTTGTTTTTGTTCTACTAATAGTGATTTATGCCTTACTGCTTATATGGATTCAGATTGAGCGAGTTGTTTTATTACTCATAGCTCTACTTCTGGTTTCTTTACACTTTGGCAGTCCAAAAAATAGGATGTTGTTTCTCGATCGTCTGTTGAGGCAGAGTATCGTGTTGTAGTTGTTACCACTTGTGAGTTGATATGGTTATCTGCTTTATTACGGGATCTTCATGTACATGTTACTTGTACGATTCATTTATTTTATGACAATCAATCTGCAATTCATATTGCTAAGAATCCTGCCTTTTATGAGAGAGAGGGCTAAACATTTCGAGATTGATCGTCATTTGGTTCGGAAGAAATTTCAGTCTAGTTTTTTATTGCCTGTCCATACATTTGGCAATTTATAGCTTGTTGATATCTTCAATAAATCATTAGGTAGTGATCTTCATCAGTCATTTATTAGCAATTTTGACATTACATATCTTCATGCTCCAACTTGAGGGGGAGTGTTAGATTTATTATTTTATATAGACAATCTTGTTTTTATTATTTATTAGTAGGTCCCTATATTGCTAATATATAAACAATTCTTGTACACTGATTTATTCATTAATGTGAAATTATTTTCTCTCTACCAACTTAACAAATACAATATCGAATTCGCTATGTGTGCAAAAGTGAAATTAACCCATGTAGGAAGACAAAGCATAGGCATTGCAACTTCTACTAAAAAGATGTTACTAATAAGCATTCCCTTGTTACATCCCAAAATGATATTTTCCCAATTTCCTAATAGAAATGCCTCGCGTTTACCCTGAATAGAGAAGGAGAGAAAAGGAAACATAAAGTGAATGAATAATAAAAATTAATAATAATAATAATAATAACAATAATAATAATAATAATAATAATAATAAGATTATTCAGAAAATAACAAATAGGATTGCTTTAGAATTCGTAATCTAAATATAGAAAATACTCATTAGTGATAGTCTTTATTCTTTGCCAACAATTGTTTCCTTAATCTTCTTTGCTGCTCCTATCGCTACCTCGATAGTGCCTTTCGGTGTGCCTGTCGCAGTTTCAGCTACATCTAGTACTTTATCTGTCACAGTCTTCGACATTTCACTTACCTGATATACAAATTGATGGGAAATAAATTAATTACTACATAGTTTAATCAAATTTGACATACCAAAAACATACCAACTATAAGTTTCTTCACGGGCTGGAACTATTAGTTTTTTTCTATTAAATTAAAGTATTGGAGAACATATAATTCTCATTAATTGAAGAATAAATAATAGCTGTCATAGATAAATTGTAATTTTAAATCAAAACCCGAATAACTTGTTCAAGAGGTATAAAATGTTATGGTTGTCAGTTGCTGTAGGATTTAAACTTATAACAAACCAGTGAAAAAACAAAGAAAGCATTTATATAGTCATTTAAAAACATTAACAATCACTACATTCGTGTACTCACTGCTAAAAAATGTTTTCCAGTAATGATTCGATCAATTCACTTTAGTTAATAAGCAGTTTTTTGTTGCGTTTGAAAGCTTGAGAACGCACTCTAAACTAATCGTGTTAATTAATCTTCGGGATAGAACAACAACGTTCAAAATTTTATGGAATTGAATTTTGGTTGAAGAACGAATTCTTAACTTCGTTAAAATAAAAAAAAAAAGGCAAGAAAAAGAAAAAAATTACGCTGTTAGCAGCCGCCTTAGTGGTGTCCCTTATGAATTCGCTGGTCCTTCTCACTTCTTTAGCCCCTTCTTTCACTGCTTCTGCTGCATCCGTTATCTTTTCCATAGTTTTCGGATCCTATAAGAATTAGCACAAAGTTAGTTTTCGATATAACAAGTTGTTACAAAGAAATGCGATACCGTGATAAAGTAGATCATTAAAAATGTAATCGGGCTCATTACTTGTTTATTCATTTCCTTCACAACTTCTGCAAGCTGCTTGACGCTGTCTTCATCCTTCAACTCACACTTTTCCTGCCAACCCAATATGCATGATAAAAAAGAATTGTTGAACCTCTATTTATGTTACGACTTGATTGACTCGGTCTATTACATATTTTTTTTGTGTATTTTTAGCCTGATATAGTATCTTAATTGTTTTTTAATTTGCATCAGGTTAGTTTGTGTTCCACCATGTATTTCTAGTATAACTTTGTGTATTTATTGACTATGTAATTTATGCTAGATTAGTCGTGTTGCCCTTCTTCCTTCTAGAATTAGTTGTATTGTTGGACAGACAGATGTCGCCTTATACTTCATTTTAATTTTTTTTAGAATTAATAAAATTGAAACTTTCAAAAAAAAAAAAAAGAAAGAAAGGATAAAAAAGAATTAATAAATGTATCCTCAAAACCTCTAAAGAAAAATGATCTTCACAAATTGGTGAGAAAATGTAAATATTGGAACAGCAGGTCTAATTTGCAAAAATTCTTGCACATGGGGAAATTTTCTAAATAAACATTTTTCTTGAGAACAAATAACAAAATTGTAGGACTCACATTATGCAATGGTCTTCCGGCAGTGGCAAAAAGTTTAGGCCTTCCTACTCGGGCCGAGGCAGGGGTATATTTGGAAATTAAACTTGTACCGAGTTTCAAAGCCATATTTTGTTCTATCCTAGCAAAGGGTTGTTTGCAATTGTTTTTTTTTTTTTTTTTATATGGGTGCCTTGAATTTTTTCACAAGTAAATGATTTTGGGTTTGTAAACATTGTATCTTAAAAAATGGGAAGAAATAGCAGAAATATATATGGAACAGATTCCAGATGTTATTCATGGAGAGTTTCATGCTAAACATTGAGAGAGAGCATTTCTAGATCTATGTTTTTGGTTTCCAAATTTCAATATTGAGTGGTACCAAATGTTTCCGATTCTATTGACACTCTCCTATTTTGGAGGGCAATGAGCAATGAGGTGGTGACATTGTGTAGTTTTCAATTTTCTTTTATTGGGTGTTTGTTCGATAATAGTTTTACCGATGGTTTTTTTTTTTTAATAAAACACTTTAATTTCTATTTGTTTTGGGTTTTTACTAACTTAGAGTGTGGTCATACCCCGTTTGGTTAGCATTTCAGTAATCAGCTTTTAAAAGTTGGCTTTTGAGATTTTTTCATAACTTAATTTTCTATATGCGAACGCTGGTTTGGCAACAACTTTTGAAAATTAATTTTTAAATTGTAAAACTGAAAAAAATATAAAAAACTTTAACCTTCATATGTTGATTTCTTTGTGCAATGTATACTTTTTGATTTTTTTTACTATGCACAATAAATAAAAATATATATATAATTTTGAAAATACACAATTATAAGTAATAATCATAAGATTTAAGAAAGAAAAATTAAGTTACAAATATAAATTGATAATGTAAAGCTTAAATAAATTTATTGTTAAAAATATGATTTATATTTGTTTTTCAACTAAAGTTAGAAAAATATGTTTTCATCAATTTTTGAAAATTGAAACTTAAAAATACAATCAAATAAGTTTTCAGCTTTTAAAAAAATCGAAAATTGAAAACCAAGTGATAACTAATAAGTGCTTTCCAATTAAAAAAAAAAAACAAGCCTTATAGATTTTGTGAATATTGTACTACTAGATGACTTTTCTAGCGGTAATTTTAAGTGTAACCACCATTATACAATTTGTATTTGAGCACCATTTCCTTCTACTGTATTATACAAAACACTCGCATGAAAAGTCAAAATTTTCACTCTCAAAATTTAGTTATTTCTCGTAATAACTGAGAACCCAAGTGTTCCACTCATCTTATTCCACTTGTCATTGACAACCAAAGCCACACACCTAACTTACCACCCAAATGTCCATTTAATTATTATTATTAATTACTCCCTCCGTCCCATTTATATGGGCTCACTTTCCTTTTTC
>MKEJ01031254.1:0-27115 GCA_001753735.1 Embelia ribes
GTATATTGCTGTCATATTAATTCGTAGAGTAGTTTCATTTCGAGATTTATATACTTGTAAATTCATGGCATGATATGTGCATTTTTATCATATGTATTTCATTTGTATTGAAGTTCATTTGTTCAGGATTTATGTCAGACACGGTACGACGTTTGCAACTTATCGAGTACTTGACATAGCTTAATTCAATTTTTTTCTCATCTATGTTGATTAGGTGTATTGATTACGTGGCTTTATATATATATGTGTGTGTGTGTGTGTGTCTCTTATCATCGTATCAAAATTGTGGCCTTAGCGTTGAATGGTTTGGATAATATATTGGTTGAGTAGGAAGTTGGATTTGAGAATAGCATTGGTGGTTACGAATTTTGTTTGTGATCGTTTAAGTTGTAGCTGAAGTGTAGGGAAGGGTGCCGACACACCCAAGAGGGGTACTGGTACCCTAGTGTTCCAGAAGTATGCCCCAAGTTTTGTTAGCCGACACACTAGAGTGGGTTGCTGGTATAGCCAGGAGTGTCGGGTGGGGTGCCGACACACCATACATAAAATGTATGGGCCCGGGCTACTTTATGTCAAATTCGGCTCTTATACCCACACCATTCTGATTCTCCTTCTCCTTCTTTTCTTCTTTTAATTATTTTGTGTGAGAGAGAGTATGGTGAGGAGTAAAAGTGGGTTCTGATTCAAGGCTTGATTTTATCTAACTCCAGAGCTTGTACGTGGAGTATTTTTGCATATTCTTGATCCTTCAAGCCAAAGCATTATTTTAAGGTAAGTCTCACCTCTTATCTTGTTCATTCATTATTTGTCGATTTTTGTGCCTCGTTTGTAAGTGAAAGATAATTTGATATTCTTTTTCCTTATCCTAGGGGGAATATCTTTGTATGTAGATTTGCGTTGATTTAGGTTTGATAGATAGATCAAACTTCGAGGTGAAGAAGTGGAGATTTGGGGCTTTTTGACGTAAAGCTTGCAGGTGTTGTCAAGTATTGCACGAGGTACGAGTAGATGACAAAAAAATAATATAAGTGTTAGTTTATGTATCTACCCTTATGTGTAAGTTATGTGTTGGTTTCATTGGGTTGAATTATGAGTAGTATATGTAAATTCTTAGTAATAGAACTTAATTGCGTTGAATAAGCATGTGTAGGTGTTGCTAATGAAGTTACATGATTTATATATCCTTCATTCATAATAGGCGTTGCGTTTCCATTAATCGAGCAAAAGTGTTGTTTTGATGAAAATGGGAATTTGACATAAATGATTTCGAATGAGTAGTTAGAAATGAATTATAATGTGTTGAAAATTTGAAAATGAGATTTTCAAATGTAAGTTGACAAGCATTGTTTAAAATGTTTTGGCGAAGCATTTAAGATGAAGTGTCGAAAGTGTCAGTATTGTTTATACAAGGAAAGCAATGAAGTTTAAACTTGTTGAATTGAAAACTGAAAGATTTAAAGTATTTTTTTTCAAGAAATGTGTTGAGTTGCATACATGGAAAAATTGAGTCATATTCCATTTCATTCGGGACAAGTATTGACCTTTATATTTTGAAAAGCAAAGAGAAGGTTCGGTGCCTTATGGTAAAAGTCGGGAAACCTGCGCAAGGATTTAACTATAATCATGTCCCACGTGCGTGGAGGATTATAGTATAGGGTTTACGAGGCAACCCTTATTTTATAAAATGTGTTGAGATACTAGTCCCACATTTTTATTACGTTGTGTCGTATTGAATTGGTATTGATGTCAGGCGGTGTTGAATTTGCGTTGCATAGATATTGCAATGCATTCACTCCTACATGTTGCATATTAATACATATTGGCACCTCATAGCATCATGTTTATCTTGTTATTTAGTAGGCTAACTCATGTATTTTCCTCCCTATATGTGTATCTTATCTGTGTTGTAGGTGCGGAGGCGGGCAAGAAATATCATTGAGATTGTTCGGATGCCATATGTGTATAGTGTTGAAAGCTTACTTTTGTTATCATTTTGTGTAGTTGCCTCTTTATCATTATGTATTGATTCGAAGTATAGTATAGTTGATGTAGTATTATCATTTTGTATTACTTCTTAGGGTTGCATTAAGTGGCTAGGCAATGTATTAGGTAAGAACAGGTTGTTATATATATATATATATAAAGTAAATATAGAGTTTACTTTATGCGTTGCCTATATTATAAATTGCAAACAAGCTATAGTATATTTCTTTCTAGTGCACTCTGATATTATTATACTGTAGAATGAGTTGTGGAAAGATTGGTGGAGTAGTGTTCTTTTCCTTTTCTTTTCTTTAAAACCTAATTTTTCCTTTCATTTTTTTTAAAAAGGAAAAATACTCACCCCCTAGGTTTTCCAGAATTTGGGGCGTGGTAGGTTGACTCCAGTTATCAGATGGGACTTTTCAGAGCTAACTTCAATACCTAAAAGTGTGGGTAGGGGGTTACCTACAAACTCTCCAATACTTAAGTAAGACAAGGTTCAGATGAATGTAAAGTACAACATACTGAAAGAAAAGTATTAAAGTATTGAATTATATAGTTTATGTAGAGAGAAAACATAAAATAATGTTTTAGCTGAAAAGTGACAGTATTTATAGTTCACAGTATCTGTACATCTGTCAGAGAATATTGCATCATTAGTCTCTGAATTCCTTGTTAATTTGAGAGTATAACAGAGTGTTTACTTCATTTATAGCACTACTCCCCTGATTTTATTATATTTACATATACATACTTATCAACTGCTCCCCTACTGCCTTAGGTGTATTTCCAATTTGATCATCCCGATGGAGTTTTCGGTTCGAAATAAATTTGTAGCTTTGGATAAGAAAAATAGACCTCAGGAAAAAGATTGTTTAGCTTCAAGAAGCTTGGGTCTGGGATTTGGACCTTAAACTCATAACTCGTAGCTTTTGACTTTGACTTCTGAGTTTTTGACTTCAGGTATCAACTTTTGACTTCTGATCTAAACCCCATAGCTTAATTTCCGGCTTCTGACCTCATGCTCTGGATTTGGCTTGGAGGGGAGATTTCCCATGGTAAAGCATCTTTTCACAACTATCTCATCACAACATTTAATGCTTTGGAAGACATAGAGACTAATTCAATACATTTGTCAGCCGTAGGCGGCTGTACATTTAGTTCACATTTTCCAAGGAAATGTGTGGCATTAATTATGATAACCGTATATTTTGTTCCTTCTCTCAATTTGCCTATAAATAGGAAACTTTGTGTGTCTCAATTTATTCATTTCTAAGTCCTTTTTCTAGAGAGAGAAAATTTACTTTCAATCTTTTTTAAAACCTCAAATGGATTTTTCAAGTAGTGATTCGGACATCAGCTTAAGTGACATTTTCCCTAAGAGAGAAACGATAACAACCCTGGAAGAGCGCATGGAAGAGTTCAAGGTTGAGCTAGCCCAGATAGACCAGGAGCTGGAGGAGCTAAAGCTCAGTCTGGAAAAGTATGATGATTTTCTGGTTCGTCTGGTGGTCCTGGAGGTGAAGGCGGTGGCCATGGTGGTCCAAGTATCTGCTATGGAGTAGGCACCCATTAGTCTTGGTGGTCCTCCCAAGGGGGAACCCCTAGAAGGTAGGGTAGCCTCCCTAAAGGCTGACTTTGTTGGGCTCGAGGTTACTTTTTAGGGGAGAGAACATGAGAAAGAGAGAGAAATATATATTACTCTCTGGGGGAGAATAAATGTGCATCCTTTCATATCCTAATTCTCTTCCTATAAATAACTTAAAATGTGACCCCATTTTTCGCATCAATAACTTCTTCTTCTTCTTTTTTTAATAGAGAGATCAAGTATTCTTCTAGATTTCGGAACCATGTCTCAGTCAAGTGAAAGCAATGATCCAAGTTTTAATTCTAGCAAGTTCAAATGGGGTAAGACCCAACATTCGAACTCCAAAATAAGATAGAAGATCGGGAAGATGAGCTATGGGATAAGAATCCCCTGGTTAAGTATGTTATAGAGGAGATGGCTACCACAGTGGCCCTGAAAGCTCACATTGAAGCTTTGGAGATCGAGTTGGCTGCTCCGAGAGCTCAGGTGTTGGAGCTAAAGAAGACCCCGAATGATCCAGATGGTCCCTAAAAGAGTAGGGGAGGATGAAAAAGGGTACAAGAGGATAGTATAACCTCATGTGTGTATCTAGAACAATTTTTCCTGAAATGTCTTGCTAGAACATTTCTTTTGATGTCTTTTTTACTTGTCGGAGTTATATTCCTTTTGTAATAATTATATGAATAAGTATTATTTTTCTTTACTTTTCTTTTATTCTTTACATCTATTGATGTGTTGCACATGAATTCATGTTTGTTTTTATTACTTTGTTACTCCCCAAATGTGTCCTTTTAATACCCAAGCGGCAAATTTAATGCCTATCAGTTAATCTTCCCAAATAGGACAAGTGCTATATACAAGCATCCATTATAGAATTGACAGTTGTGCTACTAATAGAATGATCCTAAAAGGTTTATTCATATTAATGAAAGCATTTAATACCCTTTGCTTACTCCCATCAACTTGTTCTATAAATACAAATTTCACCATTATTTTTCTTTTATTTTTACAGCTTAACTTCTAGAGAAAGAAGCATAATTTAGTCAAATCTTAACTGAAAATGTCTTCTTCTGCCCCTATTTCAATTCATTTTAATGGCTCTTCTTTTGGAGATGATCCTATAGATCATCTGAACCAAGAAATCTATGATCTTCGTATGAAGTTGGAGGATTTAGAGGAGTGCATCAATGAATTGGAAATAGAGCTGGAGTTTATAAAGGATATGGAGAAATGTGTTGATGACTTATTGTTTAACACCTATTGGTTAGATAAGTTTGAATATTTGGAAGCCAAGGTAGACGCTCTGGCTTCTGGCTTATTGGATTGCCCAAATTTCTGGGTATCCCTGGTATTAGACATATTAGGAAAATAGAGAAATAAGATAGGAGAGTTTTGATATAAAAAATTTCAGAATCATTAATTTGTATTTTGTCATCGAAGGCCTCCTGTTGTAAAAGAATTTAAACGAAAATTTCCCTTTTTTTCCCCATATTTTGCTTTGTTCTATTTATGCACTCTATTTGTGTTTTGAAATGAAAATTTTATTTTTTGCTTATCCCAGGGGTGTACCCCAATATTTCTTCCTAACTACTGTGAATATGCTCATCATGGTTCAGAGTAGTTATTGCTAAGTATGTTGCTTTTAATGTGCTGCTTGGTTTGTGTCAGATTGTGTTTTTTACATGTGTTATTATTTTATTGGCTATATAAATTTGGCATGGATCTCGTTTTCTGGACACGTAGAAAATTATGTCGGCTTATAGGATTTATAGGGCTATAACAAGGGTTTGGTAGTTGTAATGGCTCCCCATTTCTTTCCTTGAATCAATATACTATAAATAAGTGGAGGATAGAGAAATTTTACTCATTTGCTACCTGTAGAGTTTTAAAATCTTCGAGATTTTCTCCCTCTAGAAAATTTTTCTCTTCCTTTTTAGTTTAGTTGCTCCCCAAATCTACCGTGAGGAATATCAAATTCGAGTACAAAAGCATATAAAGAGAGAGAATCTTCTTCGATGGCCAAGGATCCGATGGTTGTGAGTGGATTAGGAGCTTCCAGGCCTCTATCAAAACTAACTTATTCGGTATACCTAAAATATGTTTGCAGATTTGATGAAAAGAAAATTTTAGAGGAGAAAAGGAGAGGAAAAAAATTGACTGTCAGGAAGTGACTTACAGATGATGAAGTCCTAGGTATACTACAAAGCAATGGTGATGAGATTGGGGTTTGTCTTAGCACTCTTTTTTCTAGGGCGTTGTCTCTTCCTCTCTCTACTCTATTAATTTCATTTATACAAACTTTAAAAATTGCATTGTCTCAACTTACTTTGAATATATTTTGGATATTCAGAGGTATTGAAATTTTGAATAAAACAGTTGGTGTTAACTTGGGGGTTGCAGAAATTGTGTACTGCTATTTTCTTGTCCATTCGAGAGATGTATGATTTCTGACCCCTAGATACTCAAAATGAATAACGTTCTCACTCCCTTCCTTTGACAAAGGCATTGAGAATGATTGGGTTATCATGGGGGCAAATGGGCTTCTGAAGATGATAAGACTTTAATTAATAAGGGTCCCTACAGTAGAGGGAGGCCAACTTTCTCTAAACCTTAAGAGGATAAAATGGTTGACTTGAGAAAATTTTTTGAATGGAAAGGTCCTAGTGAAGCAGATAAGCATGCTTGATGTCCCTATTGGTAGTTTAATTCGGATTAAATTTCCTGGTGCATTGAAAGAGGATGACATTGAGGGAGAGGCTATAAAAAGAAAAAAAAGAAAATAAGGTTTCACCAGAGGCTAAACAGCCAGAGGTAAGATAAAGTAAGAAAAAATCGAAGGCTAAAGAACCTTCCGCTGATGACATCACAATCGCGGTTGCCAATCTTATAGAGGTGGCTACTACCTCGGGTAATGAGATGGTCCCTTTGGTAGATGTGGGTTATTTCTAGCTTACTGTGAATGATATACTTCCTTTGCCATTCAGGTTGTTCCTACTGAAGTTGAAGAGGAAGCAATGAAGTTTTTGGATGGTAATCCACAAGTGAATTTTGATATACTAACCCAGTTTGGATATGACTTGGGCGATGTTGGGGGAGAAGAGGAGGAAAAGAAGGGAAAGGATGGAGTTGATCTCTCCCATCCTTTTCATGAAGAGAATGTTGCTAAAAGAGATGACCAGGAAGAGGAGTTGAAGGATAGACCCATTTGAGCCTGAAAAAGGGAGTAGTGATATTGAAAGTGAATTGCCAGAAGAGAGATATCGTCCGTGTCATATTTCTTCTACTTTTGAGTGGGTTGCTATCTTTGATGGACATCATAAAACCTATCCTGGGTTTTACAAGAATCTATTCGACAAATCTTTAGAGGCTTTTTATGCGGAGGGATTGCGGTACCTTTATATGGCAAGTTCTTCCTTTGTCGCCTGTGCTTTCCTTATCCCTTTTTTCTTTTTTTTTTTATTCTATATTTTCTTCTTAACAAGGTACTTCTGGATTAGGGGAAGCTGATGTCCAAACATTGCCTTAAGTATTAAAATCTTGAGACCAAAACTATTCAAGTCCGAGTTGCTGTGGATAACGAGATCTATCTTTGTGATAAGAAGATCACCAAGATTTCTAAGGATGCCAAAACACCTTTGAGAGAAACGAGGCTTTGGAAAAGTAAATAATAAGAATGTGGCAAAACAAAATATAAACTAGCAAGTTTATCTTCAAAAGTATGTACAAGAAAGTATCTGAGTCATTTCAAGGATGCCTCTCGCTAGCCTCCGCACCTACAACAATGTTATGATACAAAATGGAAAAGAGAGTTGCATGAGTTAGTTTACTAAATAACACGATACATATGATGCTATGTTGTGCCATAAGGTGTAAAATGCTACATATAGGAATGAATGCAATACAACTCGACAACTATTTCTACTTCACTACAACACTTCGACATCTAAAAGATTGGGACTAGCGAATAAATTCATTTTCTTCTAAAATAAGGTTCCTTTATAAACCTATACTATAAATCGCTCCCTTCGTGGAACGTTTATAGTTTATTTCCCTAATCAGATTTTCTGACTTTCACAGTAAGGTACTGAGCCTTCTCTTGGCTATCTTCTAAAACTTCATAATTTTCGACACTTGTCTTGAAAAAAAATAGAAAATGACTCAATACTTTCATGAATGAAATGTAAATTTCCTTCAAATATAACCATGTTCAAATTTCAAAATTTAACAATCAATTTCGTAAAACTTAGTTCTTCACTTCAATTATAAAGTTGAGCATCGGCTCCTTTATATAGAATTCAAAATTTTCTCTTCGCTTCTATTGAAAACTTCATTTACAAAACTTCAAATCCTTTAAAAAAAATTAATTCCAACTTCTCGTTTATCAAAAACATCATTTTGGTTCAAAACATGAAAAATGTCACTTCAATGAATAAAATGCCTGCGCATATGACAATGTAATTCGATATACTTTTAATCATGCTTCATTCTTAAACAAAAAAAAAACAAATTCAAATAACAAACAATTCATCTCTAATTCAATTCAAAAAATATGCTTCAACTTCATAAAATTTACACGTAAGGAACATACATAGACTCACACATATATTGAAATTTCGTAGCCTACTTGTACCTATAATTGCTCTAGAATCCACGCATAAGCCAATCTCCAAAATGCCCCAATTTTATTGTTCTTCACCACAAGGTTTGATCTAAAAAACGAACAGTATCAACCTTAACCTATATACAACAATGGTCTACTCAATACGAGGAATAAGAATAACAACTTTAATTTCGCGTACGAACTAGGCACAAAAATTGAAATATTATGAACAAACAAGGCAAGGTTCATGATTTACCTCAAAATGATCCGAAGATAAAGAATCTGCAACTAGAAATCGTTTTCGGCAAAATAGGGCTTCAAAACTCAAAACATTCGTGCTCCCTTCTTTCTTTCTCTCTCTCTCTAATTCAGATTTTTGGGGGAAAATGTATGAGGAAAATAGTGTTATTTCACGCCACTTATTGTCAGTAAAAAATTAGTTGGATCGATCCATTATTAGATTAATCAGTTCCAACTTTTGGATCGATCCAACAACTAATTGGATCGATAGGACCTATGGGAATTTTGAGTGCTCCCAATTCAGGATGAAAATTACTAAAAGCATTATAATCAACACTAGACATGAATAGACTTGTTTTCCAAGTTTTAGAATATTGTTTGAGTGCTTGAAACTCAATTTACGCGACTTTACACATCTACCGGCAAACTACGACGCAACACCGCATCCAATCTGCTTAGCACCACGAAATCCAACTCTGGTGTTCCTATCAACACATCACGACACTATTCTACTTCTCTTCCATACTTGGCCCGTTATCTTAGTACTATAATGCACGTGCTAACAATCTTAAAGACACGACGTCTCGTAACAATACAACAACACTAAAGCCTCACACTTATACCGCATTCTATACTAATGCAACATGTCTTCTTACTTCAATACTTCTATAAACACGCTAAGACTTTTTACTTCTTTCTATAATACATCATGTACTTCCATTCTGCAGTGATGCAATAATAATATTATAATCTTCGATAATATTATTATAAATGCAAAAAATTCACTCGGAATTTCCAAGACATTACATCCTCCCCCTCTTAGAAAATTTCATCCCTGGAATTAGCATGCACTACAAATAAATAAAACCCTTATCGGAATTCTCGAAAAGCTCTGAAAACTTCTCACGCATCATATCTTCACATTCCCAAGTCATCTTTTTGTTGGAACCACTTTGCCACATTACCTTCACTAACCGAATATTCTTCCTTCTTAAAATTTGTTCTTTCAAGTCAAGAATACGAATAGACTTCACTGTATATGAGACATCATGTTCTATGTGCAAATCATCAAAATTCACTACATGTGAACGATCTCGAATATACTTTCTTAACATTGAAACATGGAAGATGTGATGACCACTTGATAATTATGGTGACAACTCAAGCCTATAAGCCACTTCACCAACGGCTTCAAGAATCAAGAAAGGTCCAACATACCTTGGTAATAGTTTTCCTTTCTTACCAAACCTCATAATCTCCTTCTTCGGAGATATCTTAAAAATACATGTTCACCCACCTCAAGTGACAAAGGACGTCATCTCACGTCCGCATAACTCTTGAAACAATTAAGTGCCATTTCCAACCTTTGTTTTATCATCTGGACATTATAAGTCATCTCTTATACCATTTCCAGTCCAAGCAACATACCATCACCAACTTCCACCTAACAAATAGGAGAACGACAAGGATGCCCGTATAAAGCATTTAATGGATCCATCTCAATGCTGGAATAATAACTATTATTATATGCGAACTCTATCAAGCTTACATGATCTTTCCATCCATCTCCAAAATCTAGGACGCATGCCCGAAACATGTCCTTAAGAATTTGAATTATTCGCTCAGACTGTCCATTAGTCTACGGATGAAACGTTGTACTCATCGAAAGGTTAGCCCCCAAGGCCTTCTGAAGACTTGACAAAAATCACAAAACAAAACGAGGATCTCGATTCGACACGATCGATATAGGAGCCCTATGCAAACGTATAATCCCATTGATGTTTATCCTACAGAGTTTTTCAATGAGTCAGTAGTATGCATAAGTATAAAGTAGACAGATTTCGCCAAATGATCTACAATACCAAAATTGCATCACAACTACATCTCGACTTTGGTAACCCTATAATAAAATCCATCGTAATCCATTTCCACTTCCACTAGGGAATGGGCAATGGTTGCAACAACTTACTGGGACGTTTATGCTTGGTCTTAACTTGTTGGTGTGTTAGGCAATGAGATGCAAACCCTTCTATATCCTTCTTTATACCGGGCCACCAAAAGTGATGAGATATGTCATAGAACATCTTCGTGCCATCCGGATGTACTGCCAAATGCGAAAGATGAGAATCTTAAAGAATGCCATCCTGAATCAAAATAGGCACATATAAATGACCCTGGAATTGCATTCCACCATCAGCAGCAATGGTCCAACTATCAAGGCTATGTTCTAAAATAATTTTAACTTGATAAGCATCGGATTCGTCATTAACTCTTTGTGCCTCTATCACACAAGTAATCAAGGCTGGATGAACCTCGATCGTAACTTTAACATACATCTGGTATTCCCCAGATGATACTCTAGATCAAAATTATACTAATCTAAGTACTCCATCCACTTCTTCTGATGCATATTCAATTCACGTTAGGTAAAAACGTACTTGAGAGATTTATGATCGGAAAAAACTTTGAATTTCTCTCCATTTAGATAATGTCGCCAACACTTCAATGCGAACACCACCACACCAAGTTTAAGATCATGAGTCGGATAGTTCTTCTTATGAATTTTCAACTGTTGAGAGGCATAAGCCACTACCTTACCAAGTTGCATCAATACACAACCCAAACCCTCCTTTGATGCGTCACAGTAAATGGTGTAGCTTAGACTTCGCTCTGGAATAATAAGAATTGGGGCCGACGTCAACAAATCCTTCAAATGCAAGAAATACTCCTTGCATTTCGAGTCCCACTTGAATTTCAACCCCTTGCGAGTAAGTTGAGTCTTTAGGGTCAACAAATGAAAAAAATCTCGAGAAAATCGACAATAGTACCCTCAAGACCTAAGAAACCTAAACCTCAAATACCGACTTCAGTCCCTCACAATTAGTAACAGCTTCTATCTTCGAAGGATCAACTAGAACGCCACCCTCGAAAATAACATGGCCGAGAAAATGAACTTCTCGCAACCAAAACTCACATTTCGAAAACTTCACAAAAAGTCTATATTTCAAAGAGTAGAAAGAACAACATACAAATGCTCTCGGTATGCCTTTTCAGTAGGCCAATTGATTAGGATGTCATCGATAAACACAACTATGAAACGATCAATGTAAAGACAAAAAATCCTATTTATCAAGTCCATAAATGTTGTCAGAGCATTACTCAACCCGAACGGCATCACAAGAAACTCGAAGTGTCCATATCAAATACGGAAAGCCATCTTCGGTATATCATCCGAACACATAATTGATGATAATTGGAACTAAGATCAATCTTCAAAAAGAATTTAGAACCCCACAATTGATCAAACAAGTTCTCAATTCTCAGCAAAGGATACTAGTTCTTTACGGTCATACAGTTCAACATTCGGTAATTTAAACACATTCTCACAGTGACATCCTTCATTGGCACAAATAATGTTGGAGCACCTCATAAAGAAGTGCTATCTTGAATGAGCCTTTCAACTTAAGATCATTGATCTACACCCTCAATTCATCTAACTCTATTGGAGCCAAACAATATAACGCAATAGTTATTGGCTCAATGCCCGGAATTAAATCAATAGAGAACTCGATTTCTCTCTTGGGAGGAAGATCACTCAAATCTTCGGGAAAAATATATACAAATTCTGAAACCAATGAGAATTGACTTCAACTCCGAAACCAATATGTCAGAAATGGAAAGACTAACTAACATAAATGTTAGACTAGCCAGCGACTTTCCAAATAAGGAAGTGATGGCTCACACTTTCCTTGATAAAAAAAAATCTCACTCCCGACGCAGTCACCATCAGTACTCTACGCTTCTCACAATCAATAATGGCATGAAAGTGAGACAACCAATATATGCCGATAACAATGTCAAACCCCAACATTTCAAACAATACAAAGTCGTACTTGGAAATATAATCCGCTATCACCAACTCACAATCCCAATACACAGCACCATTATGAAAAATATTCTCCCCATGAGTATTACCATAAATGGGAGTATTCAAATATTCTACAGATGACTTTAACATGCGTGAAAATTGTACAGATATGAAAGAGCATGAAGTACCAGTGTCAAACAACGCGTGTATCCTAGTAGAAAGGAATGAAAGTCTACCTCTCACAATAGATGGCTCAATTGCATTTGGAGCCTGCGGCATAGCAAAAGTACGAGCCTGCGAAGTTTGGTGCTGCTAAAAACCTTCGTAAAATCCCCTACCACCCCTGCAAGAAGATCCTTCTCCCTGATGAGCAGAAATAGACGGAGGAACATATGTCCTCCTCATAGCTACCTCAGATGGAATAGAAGAAAAAGTAGCTCCTCGAGAACTGCTCAAAATTGTAAGACCCTCAGGACAACATTCTTGCATATGTCCCCTATTACCACACCTTCACAATCTGTATGTGCCCCTCTGTGCCACATATACGACAAACATGAGGACGAGAACAATATCGAATGAGATGGCCCTGCTGACCACATGTAACATACCTTGATCCTTAAATGAGTGCGCTAGAAGTAGAAGAATGTATAGGCTGAGAATGCCCACCACAGGAAAGAGAAAAGAATGCATTTTGGGATCTCTTCTGACTACTACCACCTTCAAAACTCAAACCCGAACTTCTACCAACATTACTACCTACTCCGCCACCACAACGAATACTCATAACAACTCTCAAATCCTAATTGGAATGGGAACCAGAAGATTGACCTAGAGGCCTAGGAGGACAAACATCCAGAACCTGTTGTCTCTCGACTAAACTTGCCTCCACTTTCATCACTGCACTTACACAATCTTCATATATTTTGCGGAGTTCCGAAACCACAATTCTCTTAATATAATGTTGAAGATCATCCTTGAACTTACTAACATGTATCTCCTCCGTAGAAACGAGCTTCGCTGCGTAACGAGAAAGGCTCGTAAATAGCTTCTGATATTGTTATACAGTAGAATTCTTCTAAACAAGTCTTGCGAACTCCTTCCGCTTTTTCTACTGCAAAGTAGAAAAAAGAACTCCTTCAAAAATAAACTCCGAAAGGTCACCCATGTAATATTTCCATGGCCATGAATCTCCTTATAATCCTTCCATCACTCTCTCGCTCCTTCGTATAGGAAGAATGGCGCCACGACCATCTGCAAGTCATCATCCACCATCTGGAGTACGTTCAAGATGTGTTCCACCCCGCAAGCCAATGCTCTGCAATAATTGGCTCCTCTTCCTCTGTGAATGTAGGTGGATTCATCTGCCTAAAATTCATTTGAGTTTTTGAGACCGTCGTCTTTGCACTCGGTACACTCCCCGTCCTCATAGTTTGTGCCAAGTTATGCATAATCTCTTCCATAGCCCTCATCAAACTAGTAGCATCCACTTGAGCTCCCCCATCTTGATCAACTCTCACTGTGGCTATGGTGGAACATGAGGTCGAGCATTAAAAAGCTCTTCCCCATATTCCTCCAATCTAGCCTTGCTACTCTTTTCCAAGTCAGGAATACCCCTAGCTTCTCAAATTTTGGCTTTTCGAGCCCGATTACATCTTGTTTTCCTTTCTTCAATATCACGACTCCTAACATGACCACTCCGAGTACCAACTCTATGGCCTCGACCGCCGCAACGTCCACCAATCCTACCTCATCCACGCGTACTTTCTCTAGCCATACATCAGTCCACTTCACAATCAAAAACACAAAAAAGAACATAATTTTAGTTCTCAAACAAATGCCCTCACACTATGCAACACCTTCATAAAAGAAACTTCAAATCTGCTATAAATGCAACTCTTCATGTTGCAAATACAATGTACTCACTAGCAATCATTACTCATGCGATAGTACAACACATGCCTTAACTTCTAACAAAGCAACTACAAGCAAACAACATACCTACACTCTTCACCCTTTCCTACCCTCAAGATACCAAGGTTTATCTAACCTGGTGAAGCTCTGAATCCAACTTATCGCGCCCCGAATCCCATAAAATCCTAGAGGCGAGTGTGATCCCTTTTTAAAGAAAAAGAAACAAAAAATTTGTGTTTTTAAGAAAAGAAAATAAAATGGGATCTACGTCTACAACGCTATTTTCACTTCTCATTCTACAACATGAACTTTATAAGAGTATGCAAAAAGAAAAATATAAATAGCTTGTACATAGCCTGTATATCGACTCAAAAATAAACACCACGTTTTACAACTCCAACGAAGCTACATGCTTGAACAAATAATAATATATACTACCCACAAGTCTACATAGAATATATTACACTTTTGTTCTAGCCCAAAAAATCTCAAGGGCTACAACAAAGTATAATACAAAATACAACTTCTAACTACATCTTGCTTTGAAATCAAACTACAACATAACTTCAACTAAATTACTTCGATGTCCAAAGTAAATAACATAAATGTGTCCAAACAAAATATAAACTAGTAATTTTATCTTCAAAACTATGTATAAGAAAGTATCTAAGTTATCTCATGGATACCTCTCGTTAGCCTCCGCACCTACAATAATGTTATGATATAAAATGGAAAAGAAAGTTATACGAGTTAGTATACTAAATAACACGATACATGTGATGCTATGTGGTACCATAAGGTATAAAATACCACATATAGGAATGAACGCAATGTAAATAACAATGCAATGCAACTCAGCCCTGACTTTTACTTCACTATAACACTTCGACTTCTAAAAGATTGGGACTAGCGACTAAATTTATTTTCTTCTAAAATAAGGTTTCTTCATAAAACTATACCATAAATCTCTCCCTTCATGGAACATTTATAGTTTATTTTCCTAATCAGGTTTCCCGACTTTCACGGTAAGGCACTAGGCCTTCTCTTTGCTTTCATCTAAAATTTCGTAATTTTCAAGACTTTTCCCGAAAAGAAATAGAAAATGACTTAATAATTCTATTAATGAAATGTAAATTTTCTTCAAATATAACCATGTTCAAACATCAAAATTTAACAATCAATTTTGTAAAACTTCGTCCTTCACTTCGATAATAAAACTGAGCATTGGTTCTTTCATATAGAATTCAAATTATTCTCTTCACTTCTATTGAAAACTTCAATTAGAAAACTTCAAATCCTTTAATAAAATCAATTCCAACTTCTCGTTTATCAAAAATGTCATTTTGGCTTGAAACATGAATAATGCTACTCAATGAATAAAATGCCAATACTTATGACAATATAATTCAATATACTTTTAATCATGCTTCATTCTAAAAAAAAAACAAAACGAATTCAAACAAAAAACAATTCATCTCTAATTCAATTTAAGAAACATGGTTCAACTTCATAAAATTTATGCGTAAAGAACACACATAGACTCACACATATATTGTTATTTCATAGCCTACCCGTACCTATAACCGCTCTAAAATCCACTCATAAGCCAATCTCCAAAAAGCCCCAATTTCATCGTTCTTCACCTCAAGATTTGATCTAACAAACGAACATGTATCAATCCAAACCTACATACAAAAATGGTCTCCTCAACACGAGGAATAAGAATAAAAACTTTAATTTCATGTACAAACTAGGCACAAAAATCAAGGCATTATGAACGAACAAGATAAGATTCGTGACTTACCTCAAAATGTACTATATGCTCCGAGTATGAAGAATATGCAACTAGAAATCATTTTCACCCTCGGGAACTAATCAAATTGGGCTTCAAAGCTCCAAAAATTCGTACCCCTTCCCCCTCTCTTTCTAAATCATATTTTTAGGGAAAAATGTATAAGGAAAAAAGTGTTATTTCATACTACTTATTTTCAGTCAAAACTCATTTGGATTGATCCAACTAGTGTTGGATGAATCAGTTCCAACTTTTGGATTGATATGACTGTTAGTTGGATTGATCGGATCTATTGAATTTTGATTCCTTCCACCTTGGGTCGAAAACTTCTAAAAATACTCGTAATCAACACTAGACACCTATAGAAGTGTTTTTCAAGTTTTATAATATCGTTTGAGTGCCTAAAACCCAATCTACGCGACTTTATGCATCTACCACCAAATGCCAACACAACACCGCATCCAATCTAATTTGCACTACGAAATCCAACTCTGGAATTCATCTCAATACATCATGACAATATTCTACTTCTCTACCATACTTGGCATATTATCCTAGTATTACAATGCATGTGCTAATAATCGTAAAGACGCGACGTCTCATAATAACATAATACTAAAACCTCACACTTATGCTACATTCTATACTAATGCAACATGTCTTCTTACTTTAATACTTCTATAAATACGCTAAGACTTTGTACTTCCCTCTACAATGTGTCATGCATTTCCATTTTATAATGATGCAATAATAATATTATAAGCTTCGATAATATTATTATACATGCAAAAAATTAACTTGGAACTTTTGGAATGTTACAGGGGTATTCTCAAGGGTTTGGTGTAGGAATTCCTCTAAGAAAATTCATCATTGTTTAATAAGGTATGTGGTGGTTTGATGATCTAATAGTAATGAAACTTGAGGCTTTGATAGCTTAGATGTGTGGGTTGATGTATTTTAGAGTTTTTAGCATATTTTGTTTGTGTTTGGAGGGATGTTTGGTCAGATTTTATAGATTTTATTTGTGTTTGCCACAAAGCAGTTCTTGTTCGGACGAGATGGCTTTGATCCAAATGAGATACCCTTTCATTCGGACTAGATTGACTTCGTCCAGACAAGATTTATCCTATTCTGATTAATTGATTTATATGATGTTTACATGGACAAAATAATTTAGATGTATATGGTAATGGAATATACCTTGTATATTGCTATAAACAATAGTACTAATTGAATGTTTGGAAGTGACGTAGATGGACATGTGTCGAAATGAAATTTTTAATAAAGAAAAAGACATGTCGAAAAGTGTTAAAAAAAAATAGTTTGTGGATGCATGGTATCAAGTCATTTGGGAGTATGTGTCGATTTTGATGGCTTCGTACTAACCTTGAACGAGTTCCATTGGGACTCAGGATAGGGAATAATATCCATAAGCCTTTACGTGTAAAGTCTCGGGATACAGTGCCCTAGTCGGGATACGGTACTCGTGTCATTTTGTGGTGTAGGAAGTGTTGATGTTTATATTACGTGTAGATTTATATAAGTTTTGCTGGTTGAGGATTTGGATTATGTATCCATATTTACATGTTTTACGATCTATGTCATATTTTTTATGGTTGTTTCATCACTATTGGATACATTGCTAACTTGTACTTGGTTGGTTATATTTTTAAATCATTTTCTTGAAAAATGCCAAGCAGAACTAAGTGAGGCTGACCGTGGGAAACAAGTTGTAGAGTGAAGCTCACTTGAGGATGACAGGGTCAACGAGACTGTGTTATTTTACTTTTTTTCTATTGTTCATTAGACTGATGTAGGTTGTTGGCCAACACTGTAGACTTAGATGTTTCTTATGTTTCATGTAATAAGAGGCCAAAACATGATAAGGGCCGAATAGTGATTAGATTTTGCTGTCTTTAAGTTTTTCATGTGAACTTTTAACTGTTGAATAAAGGCTTCCTCTTTGGATTTTACTTTCATGTTGTTGTGGTTGGCTATTAAAATTATGTGGGCATTATAGAGCTATTGACAGAAAGTGAATAAGGACTCTACGCTCTTTTTCTACCGAAACAGAGGTAGCTAATGTTTCCAAGGCATCTTCATGGGTGTTCTGGGCTTAAATCACTTGTTGGATAGAAAATTCTTCAAATTCAATAGTCACTTCCATAACTTGTTTAAGGTATTCTTCCATTCTTAATGACTTGGCTTAATATGTCTCTGACATTTATTCAGCCACTAGCTGAGAGTTTGTGTTGGCCTTTATCTTTCTTACTTCTAAGTTTCTGGTTGTTTTTAAACCAAAGATTATGGCTTTATATTCCGCTTTGTTGTTTGTAACTGGGAATTCGAGTCGCACTGATTGTTCTGCAGTATTTCTATGAGGATTGATCAAGATTACCCCAATTCCTGATCTATTTTTATTCAATACTCCATCAACAAATAGCTCTCATACTCTATCTTCCATCCCTGAGATCACAATTTCAGGCTCTGCTGAGAAGTCAACAATAAAGTCAGCAAGTACTTGACCTTTAATTGTCGTTTAGGGCTTGTAGATAATGTGATAAGTTCTGAGCTCAATAGACCATTTTGCCATTCTGCCCGATAGATCTGCTTTTTTCAATGCTACCTAAATTGGTTATTTTGTATAAATAATTATGGAATAAGAATGGAAGTATCGTGGATGCTTCTTTGATCCAATCACGAGGGTGAATACCAACTTCTCCAAAGGTTGATCCCAAGTTTCAGAGGTCACTAAGGTTTTGCTGACAAAAAATATTGGTTATTGTTCTGACCCCTTCTCTCTAAATAAGGCAATACTTACAATGAAGCCCAAAAACTTGTTAGCTCTCACCCTGAAGGCATACTTTGAAGCATTCAACTTTAGCTTAAACAGTTATAAAGTCTAGAAAATTGCTTCCAAGTCTACTACATGATCTTCCTTTTCTTTACTCATGATCACCTTGTCATCTATATACACATCTATCATTTTTTCCAAGATGAGGGACACAAATTCTGGTTATAGCCCTCTGATAATTAGGCCCTGCATTCTTCAATCTTAAAGGCATAACATTGTAAGAATAGTTTTCAGAAAGACCTTTGAAGGAGGTTTCTTTATGATCTGCCTGGTGCATGTGAATTTGATGGTATCCAGAATATGCATATAAAAAACTCAAGAATTGAGTAGTAGTTGATGTATCAACAAGTTGATCTATCTTCGAGAGGAAGAAGGGATATTGAAGGCAAGCTTTTTTCAAATTAATGTAATCTACAAACACTCTCCAATTTCAGTTCTTCTTAGGCACCACGACCAAGTTTGCCAGCCATTACAGGTAACAGGCTTTGCAAATTGCCAAAATTGAGAGCAGCTTCTACACCTCCTAAGTTATGGCTTCTTAATGCTCTTTTTTGTAAGTTCAGGCCTTTTGCCATATTGTGCAGAAGTATAGGTTTATATTGAGTTGGTGGCTGGCCACCTGCGGATCAAGTTTTGGCATTTCCAATGAAGTCCATGCAAAGCTATCAATATTACGAAGGATGAATTGAAACAATTCGTCTGCGTTATCAACAGGCAACTCTACTCCTAAGAAGAAGTCATACTCTTCATTTTTTCCTGGTATTTGTTTTTTTACAAGATTCTCCTCTACCTTCTCCTTCGAATTTATACTGGATTTAGTAAGCAATACCTCTTTGTAAAATGGGGTTTTCAAAGGAGGCTTAGTTTCATTCTCTTCAGCTTTTGCATAGGCTGAAGCATAGATCTGAAGAGACCGTTTATCTTAGATGGCTGCATTAATTAATTGTTGGAACTCATGTTGGTTTCCCTTGATAGTCTCTACCCCGTCAAGAATAAAACACCTTACCTTCAAACATAAGGTTGATACTACCGCATTCAGACTATAAATCCATGGTCTTACTATAATTCTGCTGTAGGAGGAGGGAGCATCGATCACTATGAATTTGACAATAATCTCTATTGTTCTCGTTTATACATTTAACCATATTTTGCCTACAATCTTCTCTTGCTCAGAACTGAAGCCGATCAAGGATATCGAAGCCGATGATAGTTGAGATTGTAATACTTTTAGCTTTAGCAATATATGCACAAATAGGATATCAATTGTGCTTCCTTTATCAACTACAAGCTTGTAAACCATGGTCGCTCAGAGAACCACAATAGTAACAATTAAAGCATCATTATGTGGCAAGAACATATCTTCTAGATCTGCTTCTATAAAGGCAATAGGTTGGGAGGTCATACATTGTCTCATTCCCCCAAGGGGATCTTGGAATTGTACGGAGTTTATATAATTTTGAAACCTTAATTTGCGATCATGTGTAGCTTGAGGGTTGGGAACAGTGGAGTAACATTCTAGAAATTCCGAATGAATTTTTAGTTTTTAATAATAATATTATTAATGCTTTATAATATTATTATTACATTGTATGCATAGGCGTAGTTGTTGCGGAATTGTGTGGTGTGGGGTTTAGCATTGGGAAGCATATGGTTTTGGTATTATGAGGCATTATAATCAATACCTTAGCATTTGGTGTTGAAATTAAATTTTTTGGCTTGTTCAAATGACTGTCTGACCGTCAGACAAAGGGTTGGACCTTTGTTGGAAAAATTCAGGGAGTTTGGGCTTTCCAAGGAAATATCCGACGGGGAGTCCAATGGTCTATCTGTTAGTCTATCAGATGGTTGGACATGGCCTTAGAGAGACCAACGGACAAAACTGAGAAAGTGAATTCAAATACTTTTGACTTTTAATACTTGGTTAAAAAGCATTTTCCCTTTTAAGCCACGAAATAGAGAGAGAGAGAGTGGTGGTGATTTTTCTTCTTAACATTCTCCTTCCAATTTCATCTAGCATGGGAGTTCGTCCATTGATCAAAAGTTAATTTTCAGAATCCTTGTTTCGAGGAGAATATTTTAACGTAAGTTTTTCTTTCTATCTCGTTTGTTTATGTTGCCTAGGTTTCTATGCCTTTTTCGTACATCGAAACAAAGTTGATTTTTTTCTTCCTTTCGATGAGTAGATCATTTTCTTACATAGGTTTGTTCCAATCCAAATTTGTTTGTTAGATCGTTTCGGGGGCTAAAGCTTTATGAGTTTTGGGGGGATATCATCTCGATTCGTTCGTTGTTCGACTTCGGGGCTTCAATACTTTCTCATCACTGTTGCGAAGACTACGTATTGATGTAAGTATCATCAATTTCTATTCTCGTTCAATTACCCAATTTTCATATCAAGCTATACATTGAAATAAATTTGTTGAATTTATTTAAGTTTCATAGAAGACTTCTTTGTATAGATTCATTTCATTTTGAAGAGCGTAGATAGACTAATTCAAGAGGCTAAAAGAGCTGAGTTTTGGATTGACGTTGGCATGGTCATTCGATAGCATCTCTGGAGGCTTTCGAATTAAGGTATGGGCTGATAATGGACAATAGTATAAGTTTAAACTTATGCACGTATGTTAGCATGATTAAGTTTTGAGATTGATTATTCATTTATGTATGATTATTTCCCCGTATGCAAACCAATTATTTGTTAATCGAGACATCAAAGTATATGTTTAGTTGTTGTTAAGTAGTCAAGTATGTTATATGTTATAAGTAACATATATGTTGTAAGTAGTCAATGTTGTAAGCTCATAAGTAGCGAAAGTCACATTTTGTTGTGACATGTATGTTATAACTATGGTGTACGACATAGATGTTCATAAGTATTCAAGTATATATCACGCATTCATTCATGTTCATAAATGCAAGCATGTCCATAAGCATTCATACATGTTCATAAGTATCGTCACATGTTCATTGGATAAGTATAAGTTTGGGAAAATGTTTTGACCTTTTTTGATTTTAACAAACTAAAGCAATGAGGCTTACAACCTTATATGGGTATAAGGGACACCCTGGGCATAAGGAACAACCTTTTACTTTTTAAGAAATAGGCATAAGGAACACTCCATTTTAAGACAAAGCAAAAAGATACAGTCCCAACTTTCCTTTTTAGGCATAGTCGAGATTTGTTCTCGTATATGTTCGTAAGTTGTAGGCATAGTCCTAAGCATAAGTTGCATTGGTAATGTATGCATAGACATGGTTGTATTTGTACACCTTCTTTACGTATGAAGGCTTTTTGCATTGTATATATTATGATTATGTTCATTCACATAATATCTGATTTATCATAATGTTGATTTCCGACCCATACATTTCTTTCTATGTACATCGATCTCTAAACTATTTTGTAGGTCCAGAGTTCGGGGTATGATTAATAAGACGATGTAGATGCGGGTGTCTATTTTGTAACTATGGGTTATTTGTAATAAACTTAAGTTGTATTTTGATATGGCGTTGTATGAAAATATAGATATGTTCTTACTCTTATACATGAGGTGAAAAACATATGTGTACCTTTTTTATTATTATTTTTGACAAGCATACAACATGTACTTGTTCTTTGTAAATAGGGCATTTACCTTTAAGTAGTATTATGTTGTTGTTCATATATGTAAGCCTTCTACTATGTTGTATAAGATGTTGTAAGCTGTTGTTTATAAGAAGTATTATAGCTCCTTTGTAGCAGTCAGGAATGGGATGTTGATTTATGTATCTTCTTCCTTTCTTTATCTTTTTATAAGCATGTGCCCTTGAGTATTAAGGTTGGAAATTCGGGGTACGATAAGTTGTATAAGTGTATTTTCATTTATTTTCTTTCTTTTCTATTCTTTCAGTTCATATCCCTGAATTTATGGGAATTCGGGGCGTGACAAGGGGGCGTGACAAGTGGGCTATAACTTGGAGGTATGTATGGTGAGAATCTCAAGTAAGGCCAGAGCCGTTTGATCATAGGGTAGGGATGGTGGTAGCATCTCTTACACAATAATGTTCTTGTTCAAATATCCTTTGTTGGCCCAATTATTTACTTGCCACCTCAGACTTTTACAACCTGTGGTAGTATGACCATGGTCCCGATGATACTCACAATATTTGGATTTGTCCAGACATTCCGGTATGCTCCTCAATGGGCAAGAGGTACCACCCAATCATTACGTTTAATCTCATGAAATATTTTACTATTTGGATTATTAAATTGATATTGGGGACTCTTGACCCACTGCTCCCTAATCCCTTTGCCTGTTGTCCCTTCTAAACTTTTTCGATTTCTTTTCATTCCTTATTTCTTCCCTTTTTGGCTCTTTCACCACATTATGGACTTCCTTATTAGACCCTTGATTCTTTACTTCCTTTGTAGCAATTTTCAATCTTTCTTCTTCGACCTTTGAATATTTATCTAATTTCAGGAAGAACTCATCTATGGACTTAGCAGGCTTCGAATGAAATTTCATATAAGCTTCATCTTACGGGTTGAGGCAGGCTGTAGTACAACCCAAAGCAAAGGTTTCTAGGCACCAAATTCAATCGATCGAGTTATAAACATTTATAAACTTGATAGTGATATCATGTAAGCTTTCATTAGAGCCATTTCTCATCTGCATCAAGGTTTTAGGTCCTAAGGTGGTCTTGAAATTTGTGGTAAATCTTTTAAAAATATTTCCATTATTTGTCTCTAGGACCGAATTGTTCCCGGAGCTTCTTTATCTAACCATTTTAAAGCTTCTTCTATGAAGGTAGAGGAAAATATTTTGAACATAAAATTTTCATTGGAACTTCAGGCAAATATCCTCTGCAAGTAAAGTATCAGATGTATACTAGATCCGACAGAAACTCCATCGTATATAGGGAGAACAAGGGGCTATAGTTCCACGGAGTTGGTTCATAGAGAATATAAGGACTTAGTAGTGCTTGAATCATTCCTCCAATGATTCGTTCTACCTGCTTATCCACCGCAGTTCGGGGATATTATGGCAACTTAGTATCTATCTTTCTTCTTCTGTTGGAGGTTTGGGAGTGGCGACTGATGCTTCCTCGAGGTGGATTGGGGATACAATGAGATCGGGATCTAGTTGGCCTTGCGATTGGATGAAAGTTCCCTAATTTTGCCCTCTGTTCTGACTATGTCTATCTTGAGTTTGATATTACCCTCGAATACCACTTCGGGTTTGAATGCGTGGGATGGGGTTGGATTCCTGGAGTACTCTAGTGACGTGTTCAGGAAAATACTCTTCATCCTCATCCTCACCCGAGATATATTTTTCACTATCATCTTCAAACGGTATGTAACTGATGTATCTGGAGGAGCTAGCAGAGTTAGAGGAACTGGTAGTCCGGAGCCCCGAGGCCCTTGGGTCACAATGCCTACTCCTTTGCACACCATCTACTCTGGGAGAGGGGGATCTTTGCCTTCTAATGAGAACAGAATCTTCCCAATATGCTTCTCCTTTTACTTCGGGAATGGGAAGGAAGGTAGAAGGGTGTTGTCTTGGATCACGGTGCCTATACTCATGGGTGTTTTGATCTTGTTCGGTTGCCAATGTTAGCTAGGGAGGAATCCTTTCCCTATTCTCGGGTGAATGATCAATATCCATAGGTTGATGTTCAAATATGGAGAAAAGGGAGTTGTTTCCTCTTCTGAAAGGTAGCCCACAGAAGTTAATGGCTGATTGAACTTGCTCTTGCACAAGAGAAGCAATCAGAACTTGTAAATTTAACAGTTCAGGAAGGTTATTTGAGGAACTCGAGTTGCTCATTAGTTGTTGGTTTAGCCTTACCTACAATTCATGCAAGATAAGATTTGTGAGGTTACTTCAGGCAAGGGGTCCGAAGGTATAACAGTGGAGGGTAGGGAAAAGATGGGGAATACTATCTGTCCCACTCTAGGAGAAGTTTAAGTTCCAGGGATAGATTCGTCTTTGAGAGTTAAGTCTCGTGTA
This sequence comes from Embelia ribes, assembly GCA_001753735.1. Taxonomy (NCBI): domain Eukaryota; kingdom Viridiplantae; phylum Streptophyta; class Magnoliopsida; order Ericales; family Primulaceae; genus Embelia; species Embelia ribes. Next base: position 24,827 of record MKEJ01031254.1, read on the forward strand.
TCATGCGGTAGAGGGGGGGTACTGGTCGTCAGGGGATTCTAACATGTTTTCGGCTTTTCAGAACTACTGTTAGGTGTAGTAGGTTCAAGAAATTAAATGTTTCTTCTTATAATAAGTTCCCATAGACAACGCAAGTTGAACAATAAGTTTCCCGTTTGGGATCAAATACGAACTTCCAAAGGTATATGGTGTAGTTCTGAAGGCTGAATTATTTTTTCCTGAGCCTCAATCTTTCAATTTACTTCTTCCACGTGAGGCTTACTCCAGCTATCAGAGGGGACTATCTAGATCTTACTTCAATACTTGAAAGTGTGATACGGGATTGCCCACTAACTCTCCGATACGTAAGTAAAACAGGATTCTGATGAAGATAAAGTACAATGTACTTAAAGAAAAGTATTAAAATATTGAATGATATAGTTAATGTAGAGAAAGAAAGTAAAGTGTATTTTTAGCTGACAAGTGACAGTATATATAGACAGAGTACCTGTAAAGCTGTTACAGAATATTAACTCATTAGTTCCTGAATTACCTATTAATTTGAGCGTGTGACAAAAAATTTGTTTTATTTACGGTAACGATCTCTTGGTTTTATTTTATGTATAAATATACACTTATCAACTTTATTAATTATTCATTTTTTGTTAATACTCTTTCATTTGCTGATCCATTATTCGGCACACCTACTCTTACTAGGACTCCTCGTTGTACTCCAATGCCAATGTACTAAAGGGCACGTTATTTTAGTTTAAAAAATATGTTCTATTCCTATAATACATTAGCATTGGAGTACAGAATTCAAGAAGTGTAAACATTGGAAAATGAGTGTGTACCGCTATTAAAATTAGTTTAATAGTGAGATATTACTTTTTAGTTATAAAAATAAAATTTTATAATAAAAAATTTTAATAATAATTTTATAATTTTATTTATAAAATTTTGTTTTTATAGCTGCTGACATTTACATTAATATGTTAGATATTTCAAATTGCGGTGATTCTATAAACCCAAAAAAGTGAAAATCAATCCATAGCTATGAATGGGGTTACACAGTAAAGAAGTAGGTTTATTTATGGGAGTTGTATACAATGAGGCGAGTCTCACATGAGCACCGAAAAATTAATATATATTTTTAGAACTTCTATCCACTAAAAAGCTAAGTCAATTACTATATATTAAGTATCTTTTTCTTAGATTTATATATGATGTGAGATTATGTATATTCCAACAATCTATCACTTGCATGTCACAATGTTGAATCCCTCCTTAATTTTGATCTTTCACTCTCTAGACATGATGTTGCCATTATTGTATCCGTAATTCTGACGATAACTCCAACCATCTTGCCATATGATTGCAACAATACCTTCGACCGCATTGTGATTCTTGCACCCATGACTTTGGCGTTTGTCATGTAGTTATCAACGCCATCGTATGTGAAGTCTAAGCCACAATACACATTTAAAACTCATATTCACATAAAATATTAAATCCATTAAATAGTAAACTCATTAGTGTATGTTAATTCTTTTTTTTTTTTTTTGATTTTTACCTGATTTGAGATCAAGCATCCCAATAGCTTACACGGCCAAAAAATCGAAATGATTGTAACAACGAAGATGGCAAAAGATTTGGATTCATTTATGTTCTTGAAACAGGAAAACGACGTTTTCGGTTTGGTTTTAAGTCCATCTATAATTTCTCCAAAAGGGTTCAAGCAAAGTGTGAAATCCTTTAACTAATGTATACTAAAGTTTGTGCCCTGTTGGACCACTATATATCAGACCATATTTTTCTTTGAAATATCTTGATTGTCTCTTGATATTTCGCCTTGATCAGTGGAATTGTCAGCATAAACGAATATTCAAATTTAAAGTGTTAGGGAGTTGGGCTTTTTTCGAAGGAAAATCTTCATGTGAAGATAATACCACCTACTATATATATATATACACGTGCGTGCGCGTGCACGCACGCGCTTGTGTGTGCGTACTCGGGTCGGGGAAAGCCGAAAATAAAAAATGGGAATGGTGGATGGCGTAAAATTTATTATGAGATGCTAAAATATAAGATATTTAATAAATTTTTCAAAATCACAGAAAATACTATAGTCCCTTGGTAAATCTTCAGTTCTACCATATGTTGGGAAAACTTTTTTTTTTTTTTCTCGCCAAAAGAAAAATTATTTTCCATCTAAAATCTAAACTTTACTTCTTACTGCAAGGACTATTTGGTTACAGTTTTAAAGCTTTAATTTTTGTATTTTTTTATTTAAAATATTAATAATATTTA
>MKEJ01031263.1:0-11055 GCA_001753735.1 Embelia ribes
ATATATATATATATATATATATATATATATATATATCTCGCATATAGATGATAAATCACAAAATAGAGTATATATCATGTATAATCATATCACAAATGCAGGTCTACTGCTAACCTGACCTCGACTCCAACTCGTTAATCCATCCACAACCTCTAATCTGATCACTATGTCCAACCTCGACCTCTACCTATAAGTCACCAGGGTTTTCGCAACCCGGTTAGCTTTGATACCAACCTGTCACACCCCGAATCCCTATAAACTCGGGGATGTGAACTGAAAGAAAATAAAATATACAACAGTAACCAAAAGCCATACCGACATCTTGCCATAATACATATAAGTGCAATCTAAGTATCTAACACATAACCTCCTTATAGTAATAGATACATAATGAATAATATAGGAAGCAACAATTTACTGCAAATATAATATCTCATCGAGCTACATACTCGCACAAAATGAAAATAAAAGTCTAAACACTAACATCTCTAATCCAACTCGCCTCTATCACTGCAACTCCCTTAGAAAATTGCTTGCCCTTCGATCGAACCAAATCTACGCTCTGACCCTACATCACCACATGAGTACATACATAAAAGAAAAAGATGTATGGGTCAGACTCTTAACCAAACAATAAAGGAAAATCTACAAGTATATACTACATGCATGTGTATGCAATGCACTGATACTCCCCATGTTCCCATCTCCAATGTATGCTCATAATTCTAAGTGATACTAAGGTATGTTCACAACTTTTGGTAAGACCTTGTAGTTCTTTTGAGACATACAATTATGACAATGATATATATCATATACATATACCACAAGTAATACAATATCTAAATGCAATAAATACTAAAGTACGACGGGCACTAAAATATATCGACTACCATTGGATCCCAGGGTACCAAACACCGTATGGTCGAATATAGAATTAGGAAGACATCTCATGCCTCCGATCATGAATGCATTGAGTCTTGGATTCCAAATCATGAATCCCTAATCATGAATCACTAATCATTAATCATAAATCACAAATCACGAATCACAATTTACTAATCACGAATCATTAACTACAAATCTCTGGTCACAAATCATTCATCACTACTCATAATTCACTAATCACAAATTACTAATAACTAATCACAAATCACCAATCACTAATCACAAAACAAATTACTCATCACTAATCACAATTTACTAATCACAAATTACTAATCACCAATCTCTGATCACAAATCACTTATCACTAATCACAATTCACTAATCACAAATCTTTGATCACAAATCACTAATCACAAATTACTAATCACAAATTACTAATCACCATCACCAATCACTAGTCTCAATCACTAATTACAAATCATTAATCACTATTCACAAATATCTGATCATAAATGAAGAATCACAAGTCCTGATTAACGAATCACAATCCTTAATAATGAATCACAAATCACAATTCCCGAGAATTACCCTATTCGCATTGCCTCTTGGACCTGATAATTATAGGTCTGTATCACACATATCACAAATCATAAATGGGGCTCTCATCTCAGGATATCTCATGTCCTAATCACAAATGAGGCACTCAGCCCAAGACATCACTCATGTTCTAATCACAAATGGGGAACTTATGCCACCGTATAAAGGTCTTGACTTTGAGCTGTCAAGCGCTCGCCCCGAATGTTACCTGACTCCGAGTTGTCATGCACTCATAATATATTTATAGACACGAGAAGCACGGGTGTCATGAGTACAACACGAGAAACGCAGGTGCTATGGGCTTAGAAATCTCCATATGTACACATATTTCTCATATATGCATATCTCTACTCGTACATATATATCTCATATAAGTATATGTCAACTCGCGCATATATCTCTCATATATGTATATCTCTGCTCATACATATATCTCTCATATAGATATATATAACTCTCATATATATATATATCGATATAAATATATCTACATCCGTAGCCAACACCACTGCAGTTCCGTTGTTCTGTAATTATCTGCCACGGATACGCCACCAACACCATGAATGCCTACGACACTAACACGAATGTGCCATGTCACCAACACGAACGTGCCACAATACCAACACGAATGCGCCATGACACCAACACGAATGCGCCACAACACCAGCACAAATGCTATGCCTATGGATATAACTATATACATAGGTATGCTACAAATGTATGTACATATATATATATGAACTATGGAAGTAGAAATCAACTACTATAGTATGCCAAGTAGGCTCCGGATGTCACGAAGGCACCGCAAATACCACGAGTGCATCTCAAACGCCACGAATACGTCACAACACCAATACGAAAACCATGACTCTAACACAAAGGCACCATAATGCCAATCTCGTATATTTTGAATATATATATATATGCATAAACTAGTTATGCCATGTAAATATACTAATGGATATTCCACAATATATTGAGGTCTTCAATCTGCCTATACCTCATAGGCCTCCCGAAAGCGTATAAAATGCCCATTTTGCAAATTATTGCCAAGTCTCGTCTATGGTTCTTCAAATTCCACTTCTCGCTACTCCCAATTTACCGAACTCCACCACTCAAACGACCGTAATCATATACATGAAAATGGTCAATACAAAATACGAAAAATAATTCCTAATTTTATTCTGCCAAATGCTATTGGCACGAAAATCGAGGTGTCGCCTCCAAGAAAATGAAACTATATAATTTCTACCAATATGTAGGAAATGAAATGGCGAGTATAAAAGGTATATACCTCGAAACCAACCGATGAATGAAACTAGATGAAATCGCTCAAAACCACCCAAAGCTCCCAAAACTTCGAACCCCAATACTATCAATCTACGGACCTTGGATCATATTGAACCTATATACAAAAATAATCTACGAGACGTAATGAATATGTTCATCAAATTTATTTCGATAAACAAACTTAGCACGCAACTCGAGAAAAAATAAACAAATAAACGAGAAAGAGAAACGTGAGAAAGAGAAACCTACGTCAAAATGCTCTCCTCGTGACAAACTCTGAATACGTATTTATTTTCTATAGATGATGGCTCGAGCATGAAGAACCCGAGCTCCCTCTTCCGTCTCTTTCTTTTCTTCCCTTTTTTTGTATTGTCTCTGCTGTTTTCTTCTATTTCTGTGTGTATTGTGTTGTATAAATGTGTATAAAACATATTAAAAAAAATAGTATGGACCACTGCTAAGGTTGATTAAACTAACCAAACCACTCCAGGTATTATTTTGACCACTCTAGGTTCGAATTGGCTTTTCGTCAAAACACACAAATTTTAAATAATTGAATCTTCTTTCCAACGACATTTTGTAGGGCCAAATCGAGTTACGGTTTGAGAGATATGGCCAAAATGTGAAACTGATGTCACGTCTCCTGACACATTTTTCCTAAATGTTTTGAGCCACTTTTTGACCATCCTCTACTTTGAATTAAATTTTAAGCAAAGCATGAAGCCACTTTTTGACCATCCTCTACTTTGAATTAAATTTTAAGCAAAGCATGAAAGTTGCAGATAAATGAAATACCTTTGATCGGCATATCATATGCCTCAATCAGAGTTATAGTTTTCAAGATATTGCTAAAAAACCAAACTGTTGTCACGAATATAACTTGCGTTTCCCCGTTTAATCCTTTCCTGAGGCCAAACCACATTCTCGAAAAATCTCCCTCCACTTCTAAATACTAGCTTACGATGTATACACTAGAGAAAAAAATATTATAACCCACATAATATTATTTAACAATTCGAAAAAAGTTTATTCGTAAATTTCAAAACGTTACGTAAAACCTGCTAAAGTTATTGATGAGTTGTTTTTCACGTTAGAAAAACATATAAAAGCAGAAAACGGAAAATTGAAGAATACATCAAAAGAATAGTTGAGAAAGCAGTTCAGAATGTAACAAAAATGGCAAGAAAAAATATAAACCCAGGAGCATTGGGAACCACGAGTTCTGTACCAGCAATTCCAATTCAACAAACCTAATAACAAGATATTCAATGAAATCAAGCATGATAAATGGGGGTTTCCCCCTGCCAAATTGAAAATCCTACCTAAGCAATTGGGTAAATTGAAGTATTGTGAGTATCATTATATTCACGAGTATGCCACTACAAATTGCCAAAGCCTCTGGTGGTAATTGAACAACTAGTCAAGTCATGATTTGCTCAACATATATGTGGTAGGACAATAAATACTACATCCACAATTCCGTAACCTGCTAACTCCGCCTCTGTCCGAAATCTTAACAATTCATATTTTGGAATTACGTGAATACCATCCCATTTCAGGAAGCCCAGTGCGCCAAAAGGCAATATGTACACCCTCACCCAGTTATGTTTACTGATTCTGATCTTAAAAGACGAATCCCTCCCACATAATGATACTTTCATCATTGTGGTGACCATTCACCGTTATGCTATTATGCATAAACTCCTCGTAGACTAAGGGAGTTCTGTTGATTTCTTGTTCACCCATATGTTGCCAAAATTACATATTTCACAAATCAATCTATCATCTGCCCCTGTTTTTCTTATTGGTTTTGGTTATAAAGAGGTCAAGGTTATAGTTAAATTTTGGTTGAATGTTCTGGATAGCACAACAAAAACCTTGCCTAAATTTTCTGTGATTGATGCACTTTCCCTATACAATGGAATCCTCGAAAGTCCCTGGTTGCACCGTCTAAATGCAATAGCCTTTTTTACATCAAAAAATTTGATATCCCAATCCGGGGGGAATAGAAACTATCCAAGACAATCAATATGAATTCCGTTAGTATATAAACGCAATCATCTGGGGTAAACAATCTATCCAAATTTATGCTGCAACTGATATTGAACCAGAAGTCATACTATGTGCTCCTGACATTGCACCAAGCCACATCCAAAAGAATGAATTACTGAAGGATGTATAACTTGTTGAACCAGGAATAAATCCAAAGGAGAGTTTACGAAGAGTTAGTAAAAAATAAAATTCCTGGAGAAGATGGAGAGTATTACTTCCTCCTTAGACAAGGGCAAAAAACTATTCGCATTTCTGTTGAAAAATATTGACAACTTTGCTTGGACATCCTCTAAAATGCCAGGAGTTGATCCAAATGTGGCTTGTCACAAGCTAAATATAAACCCGAAAATATGAGCAATCAGGAATGTAATTGAACTTAAAAGAAAGAACATCAAGAAGCAGTCACCTAGCATGTAGAAAAATTGTTACCAACATCGGCTATCAGATAAGTTTTCTACCATGATTGGTTAACCAATGCCGTGGTGATTTTAAAGAATAATAGGAAGTGGCGAGTATATTTTGATTATATTGATCTAAACAAAGCCTACCCTAAAGATCCTTTTCCCTTACCTATAATAGATCAGTTGGTCGATTTATTTGCTGCTGCCCAACGTGTAAATTTTCTTGATGCTTACTCCGGCTACCACCAAATTCCTATGTTTGAATCAGAATAGGAGGCCACATCCTTCAGAGGTTTATCTAGAAATTATTGTTATAATGTGATCCTATTTAGAATAAAAAATATGGGATCTATTTACCATAGGAGTATTGTCGGGATCTGTACTCCACATCTGTGAAAAACTGTAAGGCCATATGCATATATAAAGTAAATAAATTTTGGTAAACCATAAAATGGGGGGACTAAAAGTATAATAAAGCAGAAAATGATTGGGAAAGTTAATTTTTTTCCCTTTTTTCTCTCTGTTAATCATACGCTCAAAACTTCATCACGTTAACAAAGAGAACAATGAGAGAAGGGGAGAGAAGAGAAAAAGAAGGGGCAATACAAAATACTTTGATTTGGAAGGAAGAATATACTGCGTGACAATCCAAACGCGAATTTAGACTCCTCGTCTCATTTTTGTCATTTTACATAAGTTTTATCCCTTATTTCTTTGGTTTGCTCATACCCATTATTACTCTAATTTATCATAACTGAGGTCTAATGATGAATTGATGTCAAGATTGTCGTTAATGATAGAAATTCTAGTTCAATTTTCACTATAGGCTCGTGTTTGTGTTGACAAGCCTTCGGGTGGAGTGTTAGGATTAATTTAGTTTTTTCAAGGGTAATCACTTGCTTTCGCATAAGGTATGTTGCGGAACTATGATATAATTGTAAGGAAATCCATGCTTTGGTTGTTATATTATGTTTTAGACTGAATTATAGAGGTTTATGGCATGATTGGTCATATTTCACTTGAATAGGCTCGTGTTTTTGGCTATTATTAGGGAAACAAAACGTGTTTGGATCATAGTTGTTCTCGTCCGAACAAGTTCGGTTTGGTCCGAACGAGTGGTTGTTTCGTCCGGACAAGATGTATGTCATCCGAACGAGATGGTGTTGTTTGGTTTGAATGTTAATTTTACACTTTAATTATAATCACATGTTTAAAGTAGTGATGGATTTTTTGCATGTCCAACATGTTGGATTAAGTGTGGGCATGATTGTGATAGAGTTGGAAGTATGACTTCCTATGATGTTTGTAGTTATGATTATTGGCATGCGGATGAACATATGTTCAGCAGTGGTTGTGACATATGGAGGAACATATATTCTATGGCGGTCATGGCTCATGAGCATGTTACATTATCATACATATCTCTTTTCTTTAGAATTGTATTCCAATTTTTGACTTGTGCCTGCTTGGTGGGTTTTTTTCTACTATTATTTTGTATGAAAATGCTAAGCAAAACCTAATGTTGGAGGTTATGAGAACCTAGTTAGGATAGGTTGGAGCTTACTTGGGGATTGTCAGGTTTACATTTATTTTAATACCTTTACCTTTTCAAATAGTTGTTGGCCTATGGGCCAAGATGTTATTTCCTTTTCGGTTGAATAATAATATATGGCTAGAAATATGCTAATAAGGCTTGTTGGATTGTGTTTGTTTATATTTACATTAGAGCAATTTCATAACACATTATACATATTCGTTGTATTATTCTATCATATGTTGTACATGGACATTAGTAGTATATTCGGGGATGGTTAGAGATCCCGGGGCGTTGTAGTTGGTATCAAATCCAAGGTTTATGATAACCTTGGGAGCTGTAGGTTGTTGGGTTTAATGTGCATGAAGTCTCAAGTGAACTGATCTATAAGGTTGGGGTAGGCGTCTATGAAACTTGGATGCCTTATATATTTTGTGTGTCGTGCTTGTGTCAATCCATGTCGCATTGTTTTCTTATGCATATTTTACATTTTAAAACCCAGTAGTTTTTAGTGGCAGATGTTGGCTTTTAACTCTATGTTAGACAGATATCGAATGCCTTGTAGATCCAACACATATCTCTAGTAGTGGACAAAGTTAGTGATAAATTATTTGAGATTTGCACTTATAGTTTTCCTTAATTTGTACAATGCAAACATGTGATTAATTATCTTGTAGTTTCTGTTGATTCAATAAATGGCTCATAGAGGACGTGGTGATCTAGGACGAGGTTGTGGAGGTCGCAACGGACAGGGTAGTCATGGAGGTCATATTAAAGTGGCCCATACTCATCCTGAAGAGGAGGTCGCATCAGTGGGAGTCCAAGAAGAGATTCATGCACTACCTACACCTATAGCAGGCACAGCTGGAGTTGTTCCGGCACCTACTTTGGTAGACCTATAATACTTAGCAGCCATTATAAACCCAGCAGATGGCCCAACAGACTACGATGGCAATCAAGACCATATTTGAGGCTATAGGTATTCAGCAACCTGGCAACCAGACCATTGGGGATCGGGCTATGCAAGCACAGAAAGAAATTTGTAGGTCGATACTCCTATTTTCCTTAAAGGTACTGATATTAATAGGGTAGGCACATGGTTGACCAATATGGAATATCGTTTTCATATGATGGGTTTGACTGATGAGTTATTCATGGTACGAACGGCACCACGGTTCTTATAGGACGAAGCCATTGAATGGTGGAAAGGGTTTGCAGACTTAAACAATATGGCAAAGATTACATAAGAAAGGTTCAAAAAGGTTTTCGTAAACCATTATTGTTTACAAAGGTTCCAGGATGGGGAGTTGCATGAATTCATGACATTAGTTCAGAATCTCCATTCGGTTATGTAGTATGCGACAAATTTTATAGAATTAATTCGATATGGCAAACTGTATATACTGATAGACATTGGGATAGTGAAGAAGTTTGTGTGAGGACTGCAACCTATCAGGCCAGTGATGCTTGATGGGGCAGTTTAAAGGGCTGATAAGCAAGAGGCCATTGATCGTTTTAAGAGGCGCTCACATGACAAGAATAAAGATCTAAATCAAGGGAAACAAACTCAAGGACAGAATCAATATCAGGGTAAGAGGAAGAGGGGCCGAGATGATCAGACATGGTTCTCATCAGGACTGTCGGGACAAAGGACCTTCACTAGTGGAATAGAGTAGGGTAATGTGGATCAACAGACTTGCAATAGATGCAGGGAGGTGGGGCATATTTCTACTTATTGTCCTACTATTAGATGCCTTAATCATGGGGATCTTGGACACATGGTTTGCCCCAAGCCGCCAGCATAGGGCCAAACTACTCATAGTGTACCACCGGTGCAACATATTACTCCAAGTCAATTAGGGCTAGTGCAGGGTCATGGTGGATAGCAGGGAATGGGAAATCGAGGAGCTGCATCTACTTCTGCATCATTGGCACCGATGCACATGTATGCACTTCCGGAGATCTTTGCTACTCCATCACATATATTCATCATTTGAGTTACATTATTATATCATTTATCATGTGTTCATATTCTTTTTTATATGGATGCATCTCGTTCTTTTATTTTTGCAAGTATGGTTAAAGCATTGGGTTTAGTGCCTAAGGCTTTAAACATTTAAGTTTCAGTAGATACTCCATTAGGCAGATGTATCATTCCAAGTTTTATATGCCATTATTGCTACATTCTTATCTTTGTTCATGAGTTTGCTTGTGATATGCTAGTTTTAGACATGTCTGGATTTAATGTCACCTGGGTATGGATTGGTTATCATCCAATCATGCTATGATAGAGTGTAACTGTCGTAGGGTTACATTGCATCCAAATGAGGGAGTTGTTATTCAATATGTTCGTGATCGGGACATCCCTTTGGTGGTTGCAGAGTCAGTAATTGATACCCTTACTTATCATTTGGCGAGTATTTCTATTGTTGAGACTCTGGAGGTACACCTTAGTTACCTCTAGTTGTTCGCAATTTTCCTGATGTGTTTCCGCAGGATCTTAGTGAATTACTACCACCTTGTAAAGTAGAATTCATGATAGATATCGTTCCTAATACGAGTCCGATTTATGTTTAGCTCCTACTAAGATGGGGAAGATGAACAAACAGATTATCGAGTTGCGGGAAAAGTCTTTTATCCGGCATAGTACTTTACCATTGAGTGCTCTAGCATTATTCGTATAGAAGAAGAATGGAATGATGAGATTGTGTATTGATTATCAAAAGTTGAATCGAGTTACGATTAAGAATAAGTATCTGATGCCTAGGATCTTGATTTGTTCGAATAGTTGAAGGGGTTGAAATGTTTCTCGAAAATTGATCTTCGTTCAGACTATCATCAATTGAAAGTGAGGAAAGAGGATGCAGAGAAAACTGCATTCGGAACTTGTTATGGGCACTTTGAGTTTCTTGTTATACCATTTGGTTTGACAGTTCCAGCAGTATTTATGGATCTAATGAATAAGGTGTTCCGTAAGTACTTAGATTGATTTATTATTGTATTTATCGATGATATATTGGTGTACTTGATGATTGAAGAAGAATACCGAGAGCATCCAAGACTTGTGTTATCGATATTACGAGAACACTAGTTGTATGTGAAATTATTAAAGTGTGAGTTTTGGTTTTAAGAGGTTTAGTTCTTGGGGCATGTTGTAATAGCTAAAGGAGTAGCAATAGATCCTTCGAAGATTGAGGCTATTTCGAACTGGGAGCAGCCTAAAAATGTATTTGAGATTTGCAGTTTCTTGGGACTAGAAGGTTACTATCGGAGGTTCGTAAAGGATTTCTCTACGATAGCATTTCCATGACCTATCTTACACACAAAGGGGTCAAGTTTGAATGAGATGCTAAGTGTGAGTAATCATTTGCATAGCTGAAGGAATTGTTGACTATTGCTCTTGTGTTGATTATCCCTGAGAGGGGAATGGGGTATACTGTATATTGTAATGCGTCGAAGGAAGGCATGGATTACGTATTGAGGCAAACTAAGAGGGTAGTAACAAATGCTTCGAGACAGTTGAAGATACATGAGCAAAACTACCCGACACATGATTTAAAGTTGAGATCCATTGTGTTTGCATTGAAGAATATAAGGCACTATATTTACAAAGCGAAATATAAGGTGTTCTCTAATCACAAGAGCCTCAAGTATATCTTCACACAATGGGATTTGAATATGAGACTAATACGATGGATGGAAAATTTGGAGTAATATAACTTTGACCTTCAATATCATTTAGGGAAAGTGATTGTGCTAGCAGATGCATTGAGTAGCAAGACTCGGGGTACTTTAGCATACCTCATATATAATGAGTGGGATGTCGTGAAGACATTTAGTGAGTTCATATTAGAGTTTGTCGATGATGGGTCCATTATCGAAGGTACTATGCTTATACAACCCGAGCTAGTAGCTAGAGTTATCGAGTCTCAGTGGGATAATACACAGTCACAGAAGTTTATCGCTATAGCTTCGAGTTGGGAGTCACGAGTTTGGATAGTTGGGGACCATAGAGAGTTGAGATATTGAGGTCGACTATATGTACCAAAGTCGATGAGAGAAGAGGTACTGAGAGAGTTATACCAGTCATGGTTAGCAGTACATCCAGGGGGAAGATGTATCACGACTTGAGTCGCATATTTTAGTGGCCAAGTTTAAAGAGACATATCGTTGATTTTGTAACTCGGTATTGGATATGTCAACAAGTAAAAGGAGATCGAAAGAAGGTAGGTGGTGGAATGCAACCACTTAAGATACTGAAATAGAAATGGGAGCATATCGCAATGGATTTTGTGA
>MKEJ01031265.1:0-10770 GCA_001753735.1 Embelia ribes
AGAGAGAGAGAGAGAGAGTGGGCTAGAAACCCAATCTCATCAGTCTCTCTGTTTCCCCCAATTCAACCCATCGAATTCGGTGTTAAAAAATCCAGTCTTTGGTCCACCTACCCTGTTCCAATTTTCGATTTTTGTCGCGAAATTGTTTCCAAAAACAAAATTTGGAAGAAACCCAGTTCTAAGATTGCGAATTACCATCTGGGTCTGTGAATTTTCGATTAGAAGATGAGACAAGATGAATCACTTGGGTAATTGATAAATCCAGTCTTTAGTTGATCTACCCTGTTCCAAATTTCAATCTTTTGTTTCCAAATCGTGCCCAAAAACAAAATTGGCAACAAACCTACTTCTGAAATTGTGATTTCTAAATTGGGTTTTTCTTATTTTGCTTCGAAAATGAGAGATGAAGAATCGAACTGGTTCTCAAAGTGGGAAGATGAGCTACCTTCCCCTGAGGAGCTCATGCCCTTATCACAAACCCTAATCTCCCCTGATCTAGCTCTAGCTTTCAACATCCCAAACCCTCAAATCCACCACCACCCAGCGGCGCCGCCGCCGGTGGCGGCGGCTCCACCGGCGGTTCCCCAGACCCCCAACTCGGCTGATTTTGACTCCTCAGATTTCGCTGGAGGGGGTGGCTCAGGCGGAGTCGGTGATGAGCCAGCCCGGACCCTGAAGCGGCCCCGCCTCGTGTGGACCCCGCAGCTCCACAAGCGATTTGTGGACGCCGTGGCCCACCTCGGGATAAAAAATGCAGTCCCGAAAACCATAATGCAGCTCATGTCTGTCGAAGGGCTGACCCGTGAAAACGTCGCGAGCCACTTGCAGAAATACCGACTCTACCTCAAACGTATGCAGGGGATTTCCTCAGGCGGCAACGGCGGTGCTGGTGATCCTGCCACCGACCACCTCTTTGCCTCATCGCCGGTGCCGCCCCATTTCCTGCAGCCAGGCAGGCCCAGTGCGGACCACTTCATGCCTTATGTACAGGTGGCGGCGATACAGCAACAGCAATCTCCTCACCACCGCCACCTGGCGATAGCAGCCGGAAACTCTCAGTTCCCGGCCCAGTTCGGGCAAATTGGTCATTTTGGCTTGCAACCGAATGGGCAAATGGAGCATCCCTTTCTGGCTAGGCAACAACAAGCTCATGGCATCCATAGAATCGGGACACCTACCTATGTGGAGGACGTTGATTCGGGCACACAGGTGAATGGGAGGAAAGTGTTAACATTGTTCCCAACCGGGGAGGATTGAGTAATTTTTGGTAAATTTGGTAAATGTCATCTCTACTCCTATTTGGTTATCTTCTTGTTGTCAAGTTGGGGTGTTCTAATTGTTAGTTTGGAAATAGTGGTTTTTATTGTTGTTGTGAATGTTTTCTAGTTGTGTTAATTCTAGTTATCGCCGATGGGTTATCGTGTGACGTGGAAATAAATTAGATCGATATTGTAAGGGTAATGCTGGCGACAATCGAGATTGTAATCGAGGTTTGTCGACTATCTCAAGTTGTAATTAAGGTCTAACGATGTTATGTTGCATTGAGACTTGAATGGGTAGTCCTTTGGAATATTGTTCTCTACTTGTGGTTAAATTGACAAAGGGTTTTCATGAAGAGAACATAGTTTTGCTATGTATGGGAAATCATAGAAGTACAAAAGCAAAAGAATATGGAACCAAGCCATATTTGTGTGAAGACTTGATAATGCTGCAATTGGCACCCTTGGCGGCTTTATTAATGTAGAAAATTGGACTTTGTTTCCTAGTTGGTTCCTTGTAATTATTTGATTTCAAATAAAGGTCACAAATTTCTATGGTACTTCTTACATTAAGGCAATCTTGTATATTGTTACATCCCAATTTTAGTCTTAGTACTATGTTCGTGTTTTTGATTCCTGTGTC
Source organism: Embelia ribes (assembly GCA_001753735.1). Lineage (NCBI taxonomy): Eukaryota > Viridiplantae > Streptophyta > Magnoliopsida > Ericales > Primulaceae > Embelia > Embelia ribes. The sequence goes on from MKEJ01031265.1 coordinate 1,903, forward strand.
AAGTAAGTCCTCTAGTTTTATATCATGAAGATAGAAAAAAGAAAATACACAACATTTTAATTAACCAATCTTGGAATAAACATTTTATGACTTGTCGCGGGATCAATGGGCACCAATCATCGAAGTTTTTCATGGATTCCGGGACTGTTGGATTGTTTGGAATTGCAGGGGGCCATTTGTGCTAAGCAACCCAAGTCCCGGACCCTATTGCAGGCTCCAACTCTTGGAACCCTTCGAACCCAAGTAGTTTGGTATCATCTTAAGAGTAGAAAAGTTTTTTTTTCCTACTTAGATTTAACTAACTTCCAATTAGATTAGTATAAGTGCTTTACCAAAAAAAGTCAAAAGTTGAGGTTCTTATTGGTAATGTGGAGAAGTAATGCTAACCTTTGTTTCTTACTACACTTTTGGGCACCTATGAAGAAATTATGGTTGCAAGTACATGAAAGATTAATAAATTTATTAGTTGTTTGTTTACTTTTTGGTGTGTGTCTACCAAACAAGCTAAGATGGTCCATTGGAAACCTAAAAGATTCCCACTTTGCTTTTATCATCCTATTGGTAGTACTTCCTTGTCTCACTAGCCTATATTATTCACCCTTCAACAAATGTAATATAAGTTGAAACAAAAAATTAATTTAAATATATTAATAGTTCTATTATGGATGGAGCCTAAGAACGGAAATCAAAGTGACCGAACGATGAGAAAAATTATTAAGAGAGCTAAATGTCATATTAATTATTAGGAGTTGAACGGCACATAAAATTATTATGTGGGTTAATTTTTATTCTAAAATCATGGACATGAGTGGTTTTTTATAATTACGAGAAATCCTTGGCCTACCTAACAATTTGTAGCTCCACGGTTGTATATCTCGGCTAATGAATGTGACCAGACTTTGAGCTACTTAGTAGGAGATTCCGAGTTCAATTCTCCCCTTCCGGCCAAAGGCGTCCCAATGTACCCAAAAGTAAGTATCTCAGCCAACTTACGACAATAATCATACCGTTGTGACTGTGGATAGGAGTCCCAATATAACAATTTTAATAATCTAATAATGTCATTTTTTATCTTTGAAAGAGGGAATTTTACTACCATTGAGATAATACAAACACAAGATTGAAGGTAGCTGACTAAGGTCTCCGCTGTTTGGTTTTATAAAATACTATGCCAGTTTGGCATGCTTCTCTTTTGCAACTTTTAAAATTATCCAATCAGATCTCATCCATTATTGCCCTCTCATGTTGTCATACTAAACATTAATAATCCTACAAAGTACAGCAAATCCACTCAGAAAAAATAATATATTATTTCCAATATTTGATTTGTTTGACAGTTCATGCCGTGACTCTTCTATTATCCATCTCCCACATAAATAAATAACTAATACGGTATAAGATCTTTCGTATTTTTTGTTATATTGTGCTAACTTGGGGGGACTGCAAGTCTAGGTTTTAGTAGGTAGCTCGAGTTCGAGTAAATAATTGCACGATTTGAGCTTAGCTCGAATAACAAACAAATTGAGTTGGAGTATTCTTTTATACTTAACTAGAATTCGAGATTAGTTCAACTATTAAGATACTCAATTCATTTGCGCTTCTAAGTAGCTTGGGTAAAAATTAAATTAAAAATATGTGAATAAATTAATTTGTTAATCAAACCAAGAGTAATTAAAAAATCCGAGACAAGTTGAGTTGAATTTGAATCTTCATGAATAAATTAATTCGTGAAATATTATCTTTTATTATATACGATGTTATCTAAGTCATATATTTGAAATGTATTGTGAAATTCCAGGACGTTACAATATATTAGCGTGCCTATGATCATAACATAATGATGCGCAGTGACATTTTAATGATTGTGTATAAATGATTTCAGAACTTTATAAAAAAAAATGTGAATAAATAAATGTTAAACACAGCTAGGATGAAGTCTCCAATCCCCTTCACCCCTGCATATCAGACAAAGCATGATCGAGATGTTTATATAAATTTAAAATCTTATAATAAGTAATTAAAAGTCTATGTGTTTGCTGGCAGCGATGTTATCCAAGCCATTATGGCATTGTCACTCATTTTCTATAGTACAGACCTAGATTCCCTATTCTAGTGCATGTGATATGCTTTAATTTTAAAATTTTAAGATTAAGATTAATTTATAAATATACTAGAGGCCTATTACTTAAGATTTAAAAGTTTTGTTTCGATCCATTAAGAATTAATAGTTTCCGAACTTAAAAATGGGTTCAGGCTCGATGCGTCAAGGCCCTTGATTTTGGTCCATCGACTAATGTACCTCTCTAGTCTTACATCGTACTTAAAACGTATTTCATGTAAAATGCTTATGCATAAATTTGCGTTTGTCCCTACTCCCTAGTTATGAACAAAATACGAGTTTTTTATCTCGTGGAATAAGCCAAATTTGAACAAATAATTAAGATTCGTTAAGATTATGAATCAAACTATTAAGACCGGACTCAAGGTGAGTCATTAGCAGTTTCTCTATCAAGAAAACTATTATATCCCTCTCAAATATATATATACAAGAATCACTCTTTATCAATGAGCCTCCAATAATTGAAACAAGGTACATCGTTGAAAATGAGTTTTTATTAAAAAAAAGAAAAAGTCATTTGTATTCCTTTCAAATGGACCATATTTTTAAGCCATAAAAAAAAAATGTATGTATCATTCTAAGCGTTGATTGTGCAAAACAATATATTATGGGTGAGAAAAACGTGAAGGTTTTGGGGACTAAGCTAAGCCCTTACAGTCATAGGGTCGAGTGGGCACTGAAATTGAAAGGAATCGAATACGAGCTTCAAGTCGAAGAACTCAAGTACAAAAGCAACACGCTCCTTGAATTGAATCCGGTTTATAAAAAGGTGCCGGTTTTGGTTCATGGTGGGGAAGTGATTTCGGAATCGCTGATCATTCTTGAGTATATCGACGAGACTTGGAAAGACGATGCTTCTATCTTGCAAAATGATCCCTCGGAGAGAGCTTACGCCAGGTTTTGGGCTAAATTTATAGACGATAAGGTAATTCTAAATAATAAAACTTATGGACGAAATTTGTTACATGTCAAACACTTTTTTCAGAAGCATTGCATTTTCCTTAAAAACAGTAACAATCACAGTTTCGGTTGATGCATCATTTTTAGTGTAAAAAACATTAGGACGGATTTAGCAATAATTATTTTTGGGTACAGCTAATTGTATCAGCAAAAGAGGCACTGTTTTACACGGGAGAGGAACAAGCGAAAACACTCGAAACAGTGGCCGAGTGCCTCCAACTTATCGAAGGAGAGATAGAGAAAAACGGGAGAAAATTCTTCGGAGGAGAGAAAATCGGCTTCCTCGACATCGTGCTAGGTTGGATGTATTGGTACAAGTTTGCAGAGGAAACTGCTGGTCTAAAAGTGTCAAACTCGGAAAAATATCCTGCGCTTGGGTCGTGGTTTAGTAAGTTCATAAACGTTCCCGTGATCAAACAGAATCTTCCGCCTCCTAGCGAGTTATATCGCGTTAGCCAAATGATGCATAAGAAGTGGCTAGAAGAAATAACTGAAGGGGCAAAGTAGATCCGTTGTTGTTCCATTACAAATATTTTGATCTTACAATGTTGCAAAATAATGTTTAAAGGAGAATTATTTCCCATTTTCTCAAGGCTAAGGAAAATTAATATCTCATTTTCTTTTATTTATCAAAGAAAAAAGAAGGCACAAGGAGAAAATGCTCTAACAGCAGTAACAAAGCAAAAATCAACACATGAATAACAAAGTAATCAATTGAATTACTCCCCTTAAATGAGTGAGTTTACAGAGGGTAACACACTCCAAAATCCTAAAAATAAAAAGCCAAAAACGAAAACAGAAAACCGAAACAGAATTAGCTTCTTGAACTGTGCCATCTAAGATTGCATGCCCACTAACAAATATAACACACTCCTAGACACTTCCCACTGATCACTGACTATGGGGGGGAAACGATTATCCTCTACACTTAACGACCACCATAATCGGTACCCAATGTTCACGATCAAACAGATCAAGCCAACAGATTCTTGGCGGGTGGCAAAAGCGCGACGCACTTCTTCTCGGGGTTCGAGTACTTCTTGTGAATAGCCTTCAGCTTGTTCTCTGCAGAACCCGAGTGGAAGCTCACCAGCAGCTTTGCACACTCCCTAAAATACATCACAAAATAAAAACATATAGATATTATTATAACAAAAGTAGTTGCTCAACTTAATTACTAAATACAAATATGCTTATAAAGAAATTAGCTAAAACACTTACATAAGCTGAGCCTCGGAGAAGCCGGTGTGGATCTTTAAGGTTTCGTTCCAAACGGGGCTCTTGTTGAGGGTGCAACGAGCAGCGTACACCGCAGAAGCAGCAAGCATAGATGGACAGCACACGATAGTTGCATAATTCATTACACCCAACTCAGCTAAGAAGTACACCATATTTTCCACCTGTTTTACAAATAATAATAATAATTAGCAGTTGAAAAAAAAATCAAGTTTTTGAAGAAAATGAAGTGAAACACACATCTTGGTCAGGTATGGAGGCTTTGATGAACCGAACGAGGAAAACATAAGGCGTGGGAACCGTCAAGTTCCACTCAAGATTCCCCAAAATCCGCTTCTCCATAATGAGCACTTGTTGGTGCGTGTAAGCCCTATCTGATATATGCACAAAATCATTCACCTGCAAAAATCACTAAACATTTAGACCAAACAAATGCTCATATAAATTGACTTAGTATTATATACGTATGAATATGTGTATTTTTATATATACCTCTGGGGCCCAAATTTCTTCATACTTGGAGGCCATGAGCATGGCACTCATGCCAACTAACTGCAGATCTTTCCTCGCCACTGTCCTCGAGGCCAGGAAGCGATCGATGATGTTGATCGTGAGGAATAGAGTCTCAGGAGTCAGCTCAAACTTGTTGTGAACCTCAACCAGCCAGTCTATCAGAATTGATCTCATCTTCTCGTTAATCTCAACTTGTTTCTTCATGTAGTCATGGATCATACTCTCCTTCTGCAAAATATCACAAAAATTCAACAGATTAGAACAGTAATATACAGCATATAAAACAAAACAAAAAATTGAAACACTGAGACTAAACATGTAACAATCTATACCATACATACCTCAGCAATCTTGTAGAACTTGTAGATATCTTCTACATACTCGGCCACGGCCAACTCATTGTCCACATCAGTAGCATCAATGTCCAAAATTTTTTCTGTGGGCATCTCACAAGCAAGCTGCAATGTAGACAAACACATTGGATACATGTATATATATATTTTTAAATTTAAACTTTTTGAAAAAATTGTGAAAACATTTGAACCTTGCTGCGAGCACTGAGGACCGAGGTGAGGGTTTTAGTTCCCCTTTTTCTTGCTGAAACTTCAGTTTTCTTGTTGTTATTAGCAACATGCTTATTCTCCTTGATCTCCTCAACAGTGTCTGGGCTGATCTCAATCACCGCCTCAGGCTTAGGTTTTATGCTGACCTTCCTTTGCGGCTTTGCCATGACGGGCTTATCGATAAGAATTGCCCCGTCAACATTAACAGGCACTGCTTTCTGTAAACCATTATGGGCAAAATAAAGGCAAAAACATGATAAGAATGACAACACAAAGCAGCACAGACAGCTCAAAGATGTGTATAATTGAGAACTTTCACAGAAAAACTTTGCACAAATTCAAAACATTTCATTAAAACTATTTTTCTAATATGTAATTAATTCTAAGATATTCACTTGATAACTACACACAAGTACGAACAATTAACTCCTCTAAATATTTCTGCCTATATTAAAAGAAGTCTTCTAAAATTTAAAAAATATAGTAGTAGAACTTAAGGATACAAAGTGCAAATTGAGTTACATGGGATTAAAGAGAGAAACCTTGTTGTTCTCTGCTTGTGCTTGGGCTTGTGCCTTTGCAAGTAATTGTGCACAAAAGCTCCTGAAAATTAATTAATTATTGACAAATTAATCAAAAATCAAAAGGGCAACTATATTATGAATATGTATATGTATATGCATATTTGTATATACCTTGTGACAGGGCGTTGGGGCTGCTTGGCATCAAGAGCTCGAACATTAGTAGGGATCTGATTTCCTATATCGCCCAAAGCACGCCTATTCCTCCCTTCGTTATTCATATTCTTCGCTTTACCGTAAGCAATTGCTTCTCCTAATTATCCAAAATTTAGAAAAAATTATGAGAACCCTCGTGAAATCAATATTTTAATATTGCAAAAGCAAAAGGAATAAATGAGTGAAAAAGAAAGGCAAACCCAAGATTTCAATTACTCTTAAATTGCACCAAGAAAACCAAAAACATCTTAGACAACACACAGTTACAATCTTGAAGAAATAAATACCCATTTGTTTTTTTGTTTTTTTTAATTAAAACAGATCATAAAATTTTATAGATTAGTCAAACACAAGGCAAGAACTTTACTCAAATAATCAAATAAACCCTAAAAAACAGCATATTCAATCAAGACCATTAACCGATTTAACACGAAAGATTTTCAAGAGAACAAATTGCTATGAACAGCCCGTAACAAAGATTTCTCATAATTTACCTTATTTTCAGCCAAAATATAAAACCCATAAAACAGATAACTAATTATTGTTTATCAATATCTTCATCAATTTCGCATCAGATTCATTCAAATCCATAAAAATCAAATAAGCCCCATAAAATGGATTACATAAAATTAACAATATATTCAATCCCCATATCAAATTCATACAAATATAAAACCCAGATGATATTCACACCAGATTTACTTAAATTCATCACAAAATCACAAAAGCCAAAGAAGAAAAACGATCAAACCTCTAGGTTGCGGGAGATCGATGACTTGTCTAGTAGAGGCCATGGTATAATCAGAGCTCTGGATCTGAGCGAGAACACCCCCAAATCTCGACCACAAAGACGAAACGAACGAATATACGCCGCCGCTCTGCTCCGCCCCTGTGTCTCTCTCTATCTTCGCCAGGCCTCCACTTTCTCTCTCTATATCTCTCTGTATCTCTCTCTGCGTTGAGAATGAATGAGAAATTGTGGAAACATCAACCCTTTATGAAGCTGAGAGGAGAGACGCCGCTTCCCCCTAACGGTCGATTTTTTTTTGAAATTTCGGCCGTTGGATTGAGGAATTGAGATGGACGGCTGAGATTAGATTATTTGGAGCGGTATTAGCCGTTGGCTCTGTTCAAAAGTTACCGTTGGCCCATAAAAAGGTTAAAGTTTTATCAATTCATTTGTTCGGTATTTACAAATGGACCCCCATAGTTTTGCAAACCTATTTATTAGTCCCCATAGTTTCATTTTCAACAGATATTGTCCCCAAGGCTTGGATTATGAAAAGTTACGAATTTGGTCCATTCTATATTTTTGAAACAGTTTAGGCCTGGTACTAATATATGCAATTGAATCGTCCTAAATTTTTAGCCCTGTATACTTAATAATTATTATCATTTTATTTTAGATAAAAGAGCAACATTTGACATAAATAGCACACTTTGTTCCCATCTCAAACACATTAACTATGCTAAATATTCATCTTACTAGTGATTTTCAAAGGAATTTGTTTACTTTTAATATAAGCTTGTATTCTATGATTTGGCAAAAATATACTGGCCTCGTTTGGTTGTAATTTATATGTATAAAAATATATTTTTTAGATGCTTGTATAAAAGTATATTTTTCAATAATATAGTTATAAGTAGTCTATATGTATTTGGTAAAAATAGAAAAAATAATATTTTTTTAATAAAGAAATTGTTAATAGTAGATTTTTCCATATAGAAACAAAGGTGTGGAACATTTTTTTTTCTTTCAATGAAATGAAAAATCAAATGGAAGAAAGTGGTATTTGGAAAGACGGGTGGGAATCCTCTAACAATTTGAGTTTGGAACTTGGATACGTAATATAACATACACCACTTTATTTTTTAAAAAAGAATAATAATAACCAATTTATCTGTACATTCATGCAAAAATTATCCAAAATTTGGCTTCAAAATTTAGAAAATTTCTATTTAGTTAAGTTGTAGGTAAGTATTTACCACTGTAAGCTATAGACCAAAATATCAACACAGAATCATAAAAAAAAATTATGCATATATAAGTATTTGTCATGGTGTAGCATTTATCACATAAGTATCTCCCGAAAACATAAAAAAAATAATAAAATTAATAAAATAAAAATGTAAAGCTGAAGCACTAGAAGGGTATAATTGTACCTAACTCTATTATATTGAACACAATTATTGTTATCAGTTTTAATAGTTATTGAGGCTATATATTCTTCTTATATGGACTAGTAACATAGCAGATAAATAAGTTAATTTAAAAATTCCTTTCTGTACAAAATTGCTTCACATTATGGAAATGGAGCTTCTGGCACCACAAGAAATTCGCCATATAGCGACGGATATTAGCGACGCCATATTTTCCATCACTGATTAGCGACGGCATAACAACGGATTTAAAAATTAAAATATTGGCGACGGAATGTAAAAATATGGACGTAGACATTGGCGGGAATGTTCCCCGCGTAAATTAGTGACTAATCAACGACTCTTTAGCGATTGATATATACGTGTGAGAATTTCTTCGCTAATCTGTTGCTAGTCATCGCTATGGCGACGGAATGTAAAAATAGATTTTAAAATTAAAATATTAGTGACGGCTTACCGACTATTTAGCTACGGAATGTAAAAATATGGGCGTAGACATTGGCAGGAATATTCCTTACGTAAATTAGTGACTAATCACCGACTCTTTAGCGACGGATATATCCGTTGGTAATAAATGTAA
>MKEJ01031279.1:0-10103 GCA_001753735.1 Embelia ribes
TATGATCTCTACTATCTCTATAAATATATACATGTAAAAATACAGAAAAATATATGAATAAAAATATTCTTCTCTATTTTCAAGTAGACAATCATGTTTGGTAGTTGTATCTCCACCAAAACCTAGAAAAAGAAGTTAGTAAGTTTATTTTATTATATTTTATTTATATATATTTTCTATTCTTTATTGTTTACCTATCAGCAATAAGTTGACAATTTTGTAGGATCAAATGAAGAAGCTCAACGATCCTTATGCTATTTTTAAGCATATGCACACCAAACACCACGACGGTGTATCGTATCGGAGTCAGAAAGTGAATCAAGTACACATAAGTAATATAAAATTTATGTAGTCTTAACTTGTTAATTAAATAATGATTTGAATTTGATCATATTTTAAAATTTCCTAAAATAATTTCTTGTTGTAGGATAAATAATTGGAGATCCAGGCGAGGGACTCACAATTAGAATTGTGCCCACAAGAGGCTCGCACCGTCGACCCAATAGTACCTTATTACGAGGTTATCAGCAGGTCCAAGCACAGGAGGTTTTTGGGCATTGGTTCGAAAGCTTCCTCATGATTCGGAAGAGAAGTCACCTCTAGCTCGTCAGTACGACCCGAACAATCCTCCTAGTCCGCCTCCACTCGGGAGATAGAAGAAATAAGAGAGATGATCCACCGGATGAGCAGAGATTTCAACGCTATTAAGAGGTGAGATCAGTAGGATGCGAGGGACGACGAGAATTGCTTGCGTAGATATAGAAGCAGAATGAAGAGATGGTGCAGATGCGGCAGATGATAAATGCCATGAGACAGGAAGACGAGTTTTATTACGTTCCTTCGTCGCTGCAGCAGCAATCGCCACTGCCGTCGCTTGCTGACGATTTTGGCTTTGTTGATGCGTTTTTCAACTCAGCGTATCCAGGTCAAACTCACAGTCCATATGACCCCGCTCCTCACCCCGCCTATAATCCTACTCAAGAGCCCTCGAACAACCCGGACGATAGTGAATAATTTTTTTTTTTATTATTGAACTAATTTGTGAATTATTATGAACTTTTAATTTTTATTTGCAATTCTTTTAAACTTTAATTTATATAGATATTGTAAATAATAATAATTTAAAAAAATAAAAGACTCCTTTTTTAAGCAGCCTTTTATTTTTTTTTAATTGTTATTATTTTATTTGGAACGAAGAACAGTCCATTCCAAATTGGAACGAAGTGATATTTGTTTCAAATTGGAACAAATGATGGCTCCAAATTTATTTATTATAATATTATTTCTTTAGACCGCATGTCAACTTGTCCATTTCAGTTTGCAATGCTGCATAATGGAAAAGATTGTATCTATTCCAATATCTATTTCAACCTATAGAAATTGGAACGGATTGTGCCTTCCAATGTTCTTGTATTCTTGTAGTGTTCCCTTGCCATATCAGCGGAGAAATCGAATAAAATTTTTGGGTATACGTAACATTGCCCAAACATACAAGTTTAATTGTATTCACATGAATTTCAACATATGGAGTTAATAATGTACAGACTAAAACAAGTCCAAGGGTCGTCTCCAATTATGTGGCTTCACTGTTAAGAGTGTTCACATTAGTCTTGCAAATTTCTTATCTTTTAATTTCTCAAATGAAAAATTGGGAGGAGAAATTTTGTATATTAATATTTTTATTTTAGAATTTTTTTTTAGAACTGCTATAGTAACTTTTTTAATAGATAAATTGAGAAAGTTACTATTCATAAATTCTCTATTATAAAAATAATTTTTTCCCATCAAAATAAAAAAAAAAATACTAATATATTGGTAATTTATATTTTTATAATTTATTATTTTTATTTATTAATATTTTTGATGTATAAAAATGAATTTTTACAAAGGCTGATGAACTCATTTTTATTTTGTATGAAAAATAAGTTTCTAAAACGTATGATTTAAAAATAAAATACTAATGTGAAAGCTCTAACAAAACTCTACCAAATGCCATGTTATATACCAGTAGATCATAGATCTACCTAAATAAATAAATAATATAAGTGTACATTGTTCAATAAGATCATTTAGAATACCAAAAACAATATTGGTTTTCAATTCACTAAGAATCATTTTGGAATTGCATTTGATAGCATGTTTATACGTTTTTTAAAAAAATTGTAGCATGAGTTGTTTGGTACATTGAAAAACACATTCTTTTCAATGATCAATTTCTATTTTTCTAAAGGCATTTTCAGAAGAATTCTTAGAAATATTTTCAAAAGTTATTTCTAGTTTTCCTATATTTAATTATTAAAATAATCTAAATTTTATTTATTGCATTTCTCATGTGGGAAGAAATTGTGGTACTAACTAATTTGTACCAGAATTGTGCAAGCACCAATCACAGACTGTCTCTCTCTCTTAATTGACACTTACTTGTCGAACTATTTTGGTACAAACTAGGTAGCACAAAACCCCAAGCCCCTCATATATATATATTTTTGTCTTTTTATAATAAAAAATACTAAATTGCCAAATATTATACTTCTTATTAAAATAATTTTTAAAATTTAATTACTAAATATTATAATTATACTCGCTTTTATAATTAAACTTAAAAATAGATTTAAGAAGTGAATATTGGAGAGCAACAATATTTCCAAGCTAAGTCTATGGTTATGTTTGGAGTTGCTTTTTGGAGGCTTCCGCTTCTTTTATCAAATGAAGAGTAACTCGTTATTTTTGAGTTATACTCGCTTTTAGTTAAGTCATACTCCCTTCAAGCTAAGTCTATAATTATACTCGCTTTTAGTTATATTTCGTATACTTGTTTATATTTGTATTTCCATCACATTTTTACTTATAGTTGTACTCCCTCCATCCACAAATAGGACCGTTCATCGATTCAGATTTCAAAAACTCAAAATCAGAACCAATTTTTTTTGAAATCGAATCCAAACCGAGGAAGCTAGACCGAACCCGAAATACTTAGAAAACTCGAAATTTCAAAATTTAACAAACACTACCAATGAGAGTAGCTCAATTTCACCAACTTGTTATAAGTTATATGTCATTATTATGTCTGATAATTATATTTTTTAATTTAATATTTAAAAATTTCGAGTTTCAGGTGTAATCGAATTTTCAGATATAAAATCCGAACCCGAAATTTCAGAAAATTCAAAATTTTTTAAATTTTAAACCCGAACCCGAACCGATGCACACTCATATCCATTAATAATTTCAGTTCAGTTCGGATTTCAGATAATCCGAACCGATGCACACTCCTATCCATAAATAATTAGTGCAATCAAACTAGCACACTATTTTAGGCAAAAGTTAAAAAATACTTTTCAAAATTTGAATGACATGCAAATAACAACACTATTACTATTAAATTTTGTCTTTTTTTATACTTATATATTATATGTGGGTTAAAATTGATAATAGATTGTATTTTATATTAAATTAATATAAAAAAATATACTAAATATGTTGAGACACGCCAAAAAGTAATTTGTACCACTTGTCTGCAGACGGAAGAATTACTTTTTGAAGGTAACAAAAGGACAGTACTCGCCTTTATGATAAATTTTGAAAAAAAAGGTCTGTGATAATTGCAATGTTGAAAAATGTGTACCCATCATTATCATTCTGGGATTAATTGTTTGCGTCTGTAGTGGCTGGTCCTTCTCCAACTGTTTCCACAGTGTTACAAGACAATGACTTGTACTAAAAAATAGTTGGAATAATTGTGTAACATCAGCAATAGTTGGAATAATTGCAAAAACTATCCAACCTGGTTTAGTGCATAAATATATATTAAATAATCAAATTTAATCAAAATTTTATTAAAGTGACTTTAATTTAAATTTTATAAATTATATATATGTACATAAATATATAATATATATTATACATAATATATATGTATATAAATTGTATATATTTTTATTTTTTTATATTATAAAAAATATTTATATATATATTTTATGTATATAATATTATATATATATATTGTATATATATATATATATATATTATAATGTATGTATAATATAGTATATATATGTATATAAATTGCATAAATATGATATATTATTTTGATTAAAACAATATAATACCCATGAGCAGTGATAAGTTTGAGTAGCTAAATTTATTGATTCAAATTCATTAGGAACTAAATTTAGAGATAACAATCAAGCAATAAAAACTCTGTAATGGATGTTTTTTTGGGCTTGAGTAATTAAATGAGTAGCAAAAGGTATATAATATCCAATTTAACTACTCTGCTGGAAATGCTCTTTTATTAGCGTTTCTGTGACATACAGTCTTAAAACTTTCAAATGAAAAATATAAGAGTTAATATTATTGTTATTTTTACGAATGACGTTAATTAACATTGAAATTTTATGTAGTTTTAATGTTCTTCGCCCTTAATCATAGTGCGGCCACTCTGAATCCGCTACAAGGTGGTCTATGAATTATTATATTAAATTAATGATTCATTATTTTGAGGATGATTTTTAAATACATATCCATTCTTATCATGATAGTTGATTTATAATCTAATGATTTGCGAGCCAATATGCAGCGACTATGAAACAGTCCGCTATATAACTGTTAACATAATCGACGTTATGAGAGTGCACCCAGTTCAATTAGACCTGTTTGAAAAAATCCAACAGCAAAGCTACCATGTTATGAACAAAATTCATCTTCATTTTAAAAAAGAACTTTATTTAGATATTTAATTTTTATATAGTGAATTTATGTTTTGTGTTGGACAAAGAGCCTAATTGGGATTTTTTTTTAACTAATAACTTAAATTATTGGATAAATTCTAAAATATCAATTTTTAATAAATTTTTTATTCTTTTGTAGGGATGCTTCCTCTGCTAATTTGGGATTGCTTTATGATAGTTGCTTTTGTTTTTTGTCTTGGAATTTGTAATCTTAAGCATTTAATAAACTATAATAAATTATTTTTAATAATATGCTTTTATTTTTTTAGGTGTTTTTAGTAGCACTCTTATGGGTGCTTTCAAAATGTGATTTTACCTTTTCTATAATTACTTAACAAAATAACCATAATCAATCATATTTGATACAATTTTCATATATACTTAATTTTGTTTTTTTTAACCATGAAAAGCACCAGTTACCAAACATTATCTTACTCAAAAAATTTATTTAAACATTATCTTAATATTATCAAATATTAAAATTATATCTGATTTTATAATCACATTGTAAAAGCAATTTTTATAAACGATTTTGGAAAAACAATAGCTTTCCCGTTTGAATAAGTGAACATTTAAGGTGCAAGTTGTCTAATTTTCTTTTTTTGTTATTTTTTTAAATTTTCAGCTGTAAACAATTTACAGGGCTTGACCAATCCCCTTAATCTCTCTCTTCTTCTCTCTCTGGGCGGCCTCCGACCACACTATCCATTCCACTTTCTCTTTCTAAAACCAATCAGTTTTCAACTATCTCAGGGGGTTGAATTTAACAGATTCGTCTTTGAAATTGCAAAGAAAAGGTAAGCTTTTATCTCATGTAGATTTGGTTTTTTTCTAATTTAGTCCTTTAGATCGCCTGTTGATTAATTTTGAATTCGACCCTCTTTTGATTTGGATCTGAATCGAGGGTTTGATTTTTTCAGATGAGGAGATGTTAATTACTTAATTTTGTTCTTTTTGGGAGTAATTGCTGTTTTTGATTGACTTTGTTTCATCCTCAATTTGTTGAAAACTTGCATAATTAGTTGAATTAATAAAAAAATTCTGATTTTTAGTCGGATAAGAGAAACGAGTTAAAAATGAAACTACAGAAAACATAATAAATTTCACACTTTGGTAATTGCTGTTTAAGCTTTTTTTAATTAAAAGATGGCGTGCAATTGGCTAATGTATCTATTTCTTTTTACATTGAAAAAAGGTAATTTTCTTGCTTAATTGTTGCAACCAAACAAATCTTAACTAGTTTTTATTAATTTGCTTCCATTTGAGTATCAGTGTACCTGAAATGCTTTTAAAAATTTGATGTTAAGAACGGTTTTACACAGAGTACTAATGATTTGTTTAGTGAAATTTTTTCAGAAAGAAGGTTATCCATCTTTGCGTTATCTTAACTATCATAGTTTTTGATTGTTCAAGTGAGTTCTTGTAGAGGGAGTTGTTTTGATATCAGAATTTGAAAATGATACGAACACACAAAATCGATGTTGATAACAGGTTTGAAATTCATGAAGGCTGTCTTATGTATGTATGCAATTACACACAGACACAGTAGCGATGATTTGTTTAGCTAAAAATAGTATTCTGAAATTATTTAGGTTATGCATCTTTGCTTTATCCTGAACTATCACAAGTTTTGATTGTTAAATATGTTCTCGTAGAGGGAGAGTTGTTTTGATAGCGTAATTGGAAATTGATACAGGTATAGATAATTTGGTTACGAAACTGTACAATGCATATGTGATTAGATCCAATGTGTTGATTCTGCTTTAATGAAAAGATCAACACGGTTGATCTAATTACACAGGTGTTTTTACAATTTCTATGCATGATTTTATGTTTGTATATCATTACTCATCAGAATTTGCTATACCGCATATATGAAAGTTTTAACATTCTGTATGCTTCTTATTGAATTATACACCTATAAATTGATAGTTGCCTACCAATTTCTAGTCTGGTTTTTGACCTTTGAAAGAATCAAAAGTGCGAGTGTATTTGTCACGGTTTTCCTGCAGTTTTTGCTTATTGGAAATCTCATATAGCTTTTCTGTCTAGGGATTCAGTTACTACACTAATTTATTCGGAATGGCTGAAAACCGAAACAGTAATTCCAAAACCACAAACGGAAAGGCATCGGGTGGGCCCAGTGCCTACACCATCAATCTCGAGAACTTTGGGAAGCGATTGAAACTATTTTATTCTCATTGGGACGAAAACAATGATGATCTGTGGGGTTCATGCGGAGCTCTAGCAATCGCAACTCCTCCCCCATCCGAAGACCTGAGATACCTCAAATCATCGGCTCTTAACATTTGGTTACTCGGTTATGAATTCCCCGATACAATAATGGTGTTCATGAGAAGGCAAATTCATTTCTTGTGTAGCCAGAAGAAGGTTTCTTTGCTTGAAGCTGTCAAAACAACTGCTAGGGAAGCGGTATCTGTAGAAGTTATTATGCATGTAAAGGCTAAGAATGATGATGGTTCTAAGCTAATGGATTCTATATTAAATGCTATACATGATCAAAAGTCGAAAGGCCGTGATTACGCTGTTGTGGGATATATTGCAAGAGAGGTGCCTGAGGGGAATCTTTTGGAGACATGGGCTGGAAAGCTACAGGACTCAAAACTTGAGCTTGTTGACATAACCAATGGGCTCTCAGATGTATTTGCTGTTAAAGATGATGGTGAGATCATGAACATGAAGAAGGCTGCGTATTTGACTGCCAGTGTGATGAAGAACTTTGTGGTCCCAATGGTAGAAAAGGTTATCGACGAGGAGAAGAAAGTATCTCATACTAAGCTGATGGATGATACTGAAAAGGTCATTCTTGAGCCTACAAAAGTTAAGGTGAAGCTGAGGGCTGAGAATGTGGATATTTGTTACCCCCCTATCTTTCAGAGTGGGGGCAATTTTGATCTTAGACCTAGTGCTACAAGTGATGAGGAGAATTTGTACTATGACACAGCCAGCGTGATCATATGCGCCATTGGAGCTCGATACAGCAGCTATTGTTCGAATGTTGCTAGGACTTTCCTTATAGACTCTACTCCAACGCAGATGAAAGCATATGATGTTCTTCTGAAGGCTCATGAAGCAGCGATTGGTGCTTTGAGATTTGGCAACAAATTGAGTGATGCATATCAAGCAGCAGTTGCGGTGGTTGAAAGAGAAGCTCCTGAATGGATTCCAAACCTGACAAAATCTGCTGGGACGGGAATCGGTTTGGAGTTCCGTGAGTCGGGATTGGGTCTTAATTCCAAAAACGAGCGGGTGCTGAAACAAGACATGGTTTTCAATGTGACACTTGGATTCCAGAACTTACAGGCTCAAACTAGTAACCCTAAGAGCCAGAATTTCTCTCTCCTGCTTGCGGACACTGTTCTTGTTGGTGACAAGGGCCCTAAGGTGATAACTTCGATGAGCTCCAAGGCTGTTAAGGATGTGGCTTATTCCTTAAATGATGCTGAGGATGAAGAAGAAGATTTACAAAAGGTGAAAACAGAACCTAAGGGCACAGGAAATCTGTACTCGAAGGCAACTCTTAGGTCTGAAAACCACGAAACTAAGGAAGAGATTCGAAGACAGCACCAGGCAGAACTTGCCCGCCAGAAGAATGAAGAAACTGCCAGGCGTCTTGCTGGTGGGGGCCCAACAAGTGGCGATGGTCGTAGTGCAGCGAAAACTTCTAGTGATCTAATTGCTTATAAGAATGTCAATGATCTGCCGCCTCCCAGAGACTTAATGATCCAGGTGGACCAGAAAAACGAGGCGATTCTAATACCTATATATGGGAGCATGGTCCCTTTCCATGTTGCCACTGTGAAAACGGTCTCAAGCCAGCAGCAGGACTCTAATCGTTATTGCTATATCCGTATCATCTTTAACGTCCCAGGAACTCCTTTTAGTCCTCATGATGCAAACACTTTGAAGTACCAAAGTTCTATATTTCTCAAAGAGGTTTCCTTCCGATCCAAGGATTCGAGACATGTCAGCGAGGTTGTGCAGTTGATCAAGACGCTCAGGCGTAATGTTATGGCCAGGGAATCCGCGAGGGCAGAACGGGCAACACTCGTATCTCAAGAAAAGCTTATTTTATCGGGCAACAAGTTTAAGCCAATAAGGTTGACTGATCTTTGGATACGCCCTGTATTTGGTGGCCGTGCGAGGAAGATGACAGGTACCCTTGAGGCCCACACCAATGGGCTTAGGTATTCGACCTCTAGGCAAGATGAGCGCGTGGATATTATGTTTATCAACATTAAGCATGCATTTTTCCAGCCCGCAGAGAAGGAGATGATCACTCTCCTCCATTTTCATCTCCACAATCATATAATGGTTGGGAACAAGAAAACGAAAGATGTGCAGTTTTATGTTGAGGTGATGGATGTGGTCCAGACTCTAGGAGGTGGTAGAAGATCTGCTTATGACCCTGATGAGATTGAGGAAGAGCAGAGGGAGAGAGACCGCAAAAACAAAATCAACATGGATTTTCAAAACTTTGTGAACCGGGTGAACGACCTCTGGGGACAGCCCCAGTTTAAAGAGCTTGACCTCGAGTTTGATCAGCCTTTAAGGGAACTAGGGTTTCATGGGGTTCCCTTTAAAGCCTCAGCATTTATTGTCCCAACCTCGAGCTGTTTGGTCGAGCTGATAGAGACACCTTTCCTTGTGGTGACCCTTAATGAGATAGAGGTTGTGAATTTGGAGAGGGTGGGTCTCGGGCAAAAGAATTTCGACATGGCTATTGTTTTTAAGGACTTCAAGAAAGATGTGCTCCGTATTGACTCTATTCCCTCGACATCCTTAGATGGTATCAAGGAGTGGCTTGATACAACCGATATCAAGTATTATGAAAGCAGGCTGAACTTGAACTGGCGCCAGATATTGAAGACCATTATGGATGATCCTGAGCAATTTTTAGCAGAGGGGGGATGGGAGTTTTTGAATATAGAGGCCAGTGATTCTGATTCCCAAAATTCGGAGGATTCTGATCAAGGGTACGAGCCATCAGATGCTGAGCCTGAGTCTTTATCAGAGGAGGAGGATTCTGATAGTGCCTCTTTAGTTGAGTCTGAGGATGATGAAGAAGAGGAAGAGGAAGAGGAAGATTCGGAGGAAGAGAAGGGCAAGACATGGGAGGAGCTAGAGAGAGAAGCAACTAATGCAGATAGGGAAAAAGGCAATGAGTCGGATAGTGAGGAAGAGAGGAGGAGGAAGAAGATGAAGGCTTTTGGGAAGTCCCGTGCCGGTCCGAGCCCATCTTTTCCGAAGAGGTCAAAGAGGTAGATTTTTAAAGGTGTTTAATCTTAGGAGTTATGTTTTATTCCAGTTTATCTAGTTTTCTATCCTTAAATTTAGAACGACCACCTTTCA
>MKEJ01031280.1:0-10749 GCA_001753735.1 Embelia ribes
AATAAAGCAATGAACCAATCATACATCGGTAGAGTTTTTCATCTACCTTTTTCCCCAATTTGTCCTTGTCAATCTTTATCGTTGGATGCATTGGAGTCTATATTGGTTTGGCATCAACTGTATCGAATCGTTTGAGCAAGTCACGCGCGTATTTCACTTGGTTGATGCAAATGCCTTCCGATTATTGCTTGATTTACAATCCAAGAAAGAAGTTGAGCTCCCCTATCATGCTCATCTTGAATTCGCCTTGCATACATTCGGAAAATTCCTTGCACATAGATTCGTTAGTAGCACTGAAGATAATATCATTAACATAAATTTGAACTAATAGTATGTCATGTTCATGCTTTTTGATAAAAATGGTGGTATTGAGTGTTCCTCTCGTAAAACTTTTTCAAGAAGAAGTTTACTTAAACGATCATACCATGCCCTTAGTGCTTGTTTTAAACAGTACAATACTTCATGCAATCGATAGATATAATCCAGATGTTCGTGAGTTTCAAAATTGGGAGGTTGTTTAACACAAACCTCCTCCGTTATAAAACCATTTAGAAAAGAACTTTTCACGTCCATTTGATAAAGTTTGCGAATAGCTTCTAACCTAGCTATGGGTGCAAAAATTTCATCAAAATCAATGCCCTTTTCTTGATTATAACTTTGGGTAACAAGATGTGATTTATTTCTAATAATAACCCCAGATTCATCCATCTTATTTTTTAAAATCCATTTCGTGCCTATAATTGAATGCTTCTTAGGCCTAAGAACTTAAGTCCAAACTTTACTATCGATCTAGCTATTAGCAGCGGCAAAGTGTAAAAGAGAGTAGTGATCATTTATCCATTTTATGATTTATGTAATTCATAAGTCATTTAGAGACTTTATAATAATAATAAGACAGTTCTTGATTAATATTCGTGATTTAATTCATCACAATAAATTCGTGATATTTCGTGATAATTCAAAACACATCACGAACTACACGTCACGAACTATTACAAATTGTTACAATTTATGACGAAATATGCCGAATGATATTTTTAAGGCCTTTAAATCCAAAAAAGGAACAATGTTCATTAAACTCGAAAAGAATTTGGAAAAAAATTGTAACTTTTTATGGGTTTAATTTTTGTTCGATTTTAATAAAAAAGAGAGAGTGAAAACAAACGCCACTCCATCCATTCTTCTTTTCGCCCGCCGGAGCTACCACGGTACGTGCCATCTTCTTCTCTGCTCTGCTCAACACAGTCAGCTAGAATGGTGAATCACCAAATGTTATAGCATATATATCTATACAAACCCACACATACATATTGGAGGAAAGGGGAAGAAAGATGGGGGAAAGAGAGAGAGAAATATAAAATAAATCTCCAAATTTACATAAATGTATTTCAGTCTTTTCACGTTCAAAGGTTCTATTTTTGCAAATGTTATTAAAATTGTCCTATTTTTGCAATATGAGGTATTATTAGTCCTATTTTTGCAACATGGAATTTTCCCGATCGTTGTTGCTGCTTGCACTAGCGTACTCTCATTGGTATTTCATTCCAGTGATCCCAACATCATCTCACAAAAAGGTTAAGTCTCTAAACACTCTCTCTATCACCCCCAAAAATTCACTCCATTTCTCTCTATCGAGATTACTTTCTCCACATTCCTCTGTATATATATATATATTACACACACACACACACACATCTATATATATATATATATATAACAAATCCCCAATTCGCAACCATAAAATTTAACTTATTCTCTTTCAGGTAATTCAATCGCGTATACACGCACACACACTCATACATATATATATCTGTGTATATATACATATCTCGGTGCGTTTGGTTTTATGCACATGATCGGCATCAATTGATTTGAAATTTAAAGCAATGAATGTGTTGTCGAGGAGAATGTAGATATGAATACGTGCGTAGCTGCGCAAACGTTCAGCTGATCACTGAACAAGAACTATATATAGATTCATGATTATGTTCAAGTTTTGAGTAATTGCGTGAGAAAAATCGTTTCGTATCTTCTTTTTCCTGTATGTGCTGGAAAATTGTGCTTGTTATGTGTGATAAAGTAAGTGATTTCTGATTATTTTTGGGTAGTTGTGTTTGATCTGATAATTCTTGCCATTAATACGAGGGTGCTGAACGCCATATAAATTTTTTAAGGGGACTAAAGGTCAAAAAAAAATCTTAGGGAATGTGTTGGTGCCTTGGTGGGGGCGGCTATAGCTATACAATAAAAAAAATTACTTTAAGAAATAAGATGTCGAATGGTTTTTTTCAAATTATGAAGGTTGTAGATTCCTAGTAAACTCATAGATTCGTCCCTGCTCGCATTCGATTAAATTGGTAGTTTACAAAAGTGTATTCTCTTGGAAAATAATTGCAGCTCTGTAGAACAGTGTTTATAAGTGGCTTTTGATTGTCTGATTTCCAAATACTCTTTAAAAAATTAAACTCTTTAAGTATTTTTGCGATTCTTTTTTGTTAGTTGTAGATGATGGATCCAGAGACACTATCCACCTTAACGAATTGCATCAAAGATCGTTTGTCTGTCGATTCTACAGATTCGGACTGGACCTCTCATAAGCAACCATTTATAATTGGTAAGGTCATCATTATTGGCCATTCTCTGGTCCTCAATCATATAGATAACTAGATATCCCACTTCTTGTAACTATAATATTTGGATTCTCATGTTCTTTGACTTTCCATGTTATGTAGACCATAACAATTTCAATTCAACTGAACAAAATGTGAAAAATTGAAGCAAGCAAGCATAGAATTCTTCATTTTAGTGCACAAATATTTTGATTAGCATTATTTTTAGATGAGTTATTTGGTGTGTCCTGGTACCTATCTTTACGTGAACATGCTGCTTCGCTGTTGTCTATGCAGGTGTTGCTGGTGGAACTGCATCCGGAAAAACAACTGTTTGCAACATGATTATTACACAACTGTGTGATCATCGGGTTGTTCTCATCAGTCAAGTACTTTCTCCATCATATTTTTTTTTTTTTTTTTGCTGTAATTGATTATTGAAAGCGCTACTGTTTTCTTATTTTGCTAGTAACAGCTTTAGTAAAGATTAGATAGCTTGAAAACATTCGCGTGATAGTTTCTGATTAACTTCACTACTTGCCTCATTCTCATTTATGTTCATCGCATACGATTACATAGTTCTGGATTGGGCTAGGAGTATCTGTTTTTGATATTGGATGCTCTGATTTGCTGCTTGTTGCATGTCATTGATCCATAAACATTTATCCATATACTACATGATCTTTACAGGATTCATTTTATCACTCGCTGAGTGACGAACAGTTAGAGAAGGTGCACGAACACAATTTTGACCATCCAGGTAATGACTGTAAAGAGAGGTTTAGAATAAAGGCTCTAATTAGTACAATACGAAACGGTTACTATTTTCTTGTGCACAGAAATTATCAAGTTAACTGCTCTTATAATTCTAATGAGACCTCCTCAAATTGTTGATGTTTTATGCAGATGCCTTTGACACGGAACTTCTACTGCTGTCCATTGCAAAGCTACAACGTGGAGAGGCGGTTACCATCCCTAACTATGATTTTAAAACCCATAAGTATGTTGAACCAGCTTGCAAGGTATTGGCCCCAACACATTTGCAGTGGCGATTGACCATGAAATTATATGTGATTTCAGCTCAAGAATAATATTTCATTGATTATTTAGTTTTTAAGAATAACAACCCCAACTAATGAATTTCTTGTTTCATCCGATGTAGGTTAACCCTTCAGACGTCATAATTTTGGAAGGGATTCTAATTCTTCATGATCCACAGGTCCATGAATTTATGAACATGAAGATCTTCGTAGACACAGGTTCCTTCCCTTGACCTTTATATCCACAAAATATCTCTTCTATCCCGATGGTCATTATCTATGTTCTGTACATACTGTTAATTAAACTTTTGTGATGATCAATGAACAAGGTTATGATGATCTCAGGTCCAATAGCAACTCTTCCATGGTTTTTCGCAATTTTCTAGCTAACTGAGAGATCTTTCCAGTCGCTGAAACCTATGTAACTGCTCAATGAGCAATAACCTTAATTATACTTTTACCAGTGCAGATTCTGATGTCCGGCTGGCAAGGAGGATACAACGTGATACAGTTAAAAGGGGAAGGAACATTGAGAACGTGCTTGATCAAGTCAGTGAAGTCTTCCAACTCTAAGATAATCACATACTATTGAACCACTTTACAGTGACCACAGGAGAATGTCAATTTATAGGATGGGTTTAACCAGCAGTTTGAAGGCTGCTCAGGACTGATTATCTTGTAATAAAATGAATAATAGGCCGGGAGTCCATTTGTCCTTACGACATTTATCGGGCTTTTCATCATTTCATTGCGTAATGATGTTCCACTCTTTTTTAATTTGTGCCATCTAAACTTTAGAAGCTAATGCATATTATTGATATTTATGTCAACACTGAGTTTAGTAGCTCTCAAAATTTTATATTTTGGGAAGGGTTGCAGTTCATTCTTTTTTTACACTGTGATTTAATTTGCAGTACACTAAGTTCGTCAAGCCCAGCTTTGATGAATTTATACTCCCATCAAAGAAGCATGCGGATGTCATAATCCCTCGAGGAGGAGACAATGAAGTAGCAATTGACTTAATAGTACAGCATATCCGCACAAAGCTTGGCCAGCATGATTTATGCAAGATATATCCAAATGTGTATATGACGGATTCAACATTTCAGGTGAGAGTGAGACCTCAATTTCATGTTTCATCATGCAGCAAGATAGTAGCAACAGCAAGTTGAGAATCCATTGTCTTCTAACTTCAACTTTTCAAAAATTGATTCAGATTCGTGGGATGCACACACTCATACGTGATGTCAGAACAACAAAGCATGACTTTGTGTTCTATGCAGATCGACTGATCCGCTTGGTACCACAGATTCAATAGAATGTCCCCTTTTAACTTCTGATTTTTCTCCACGGAAGATAAATTATGGAGGGCGGATTTTATGTTTCAGGTAGTTGAAAATGGTCTAGGGCACCTTCCATTTACAGAGAAACAAGTTGTTACCCCAACAGGTAACCTTGTTTAGCTTAACTTTGCCAGCACAAAAAAGAGATTATTGTGCAGCTAATACGCAAGTCCCATCCTTCTGGTAATTTTCAGGATCTATATATGCTGGAGTGGTTTTCTGCAAAAGGTTGTGTGGAGTTTCAATCATTCGAAGGTATGTTTTCAACGCTCTTATAAGTAATTTAAAAAAGTAGAAAGTTCCTTAAATGTGGTTCCTAGATAACAAGAACATGTTTACATAGCCGTAATTTGTTAAGAGCTTTCGGGCTTTTGCTTGTTTCCTAAGCATGGCAAACCCTATGTTGTTTTGGAAAAGAGTTAAGGCGTTCTTCACCCCAACTTTCCTGCAAGTTCCAGTCATATGATTATTAATTTTGAACAACAGTTTTCATATCGGTTTGTTAAGGTTAGAAAATACTCAATTTACATATTTACCTTCATTTGTCTATGATTGAGACCTTACATATAATCAGTTCGTCTGAAAATGTTGAATTTAAGTCTGAAGTTTCCTGGACTAGTGGGGAGAGCATGGAGAATGCACTACGAGCATGCTGTAAAGGAATCAAGATTGGTAAAATCGTCATCCACGGAGAGGGCAACGATGGCCGGGAGGTTCGGGCACCTATTTCATTTTAGTATGCTAATGAATCTCCTTTTTCTTACGCTGGTTCTTATCAGCTGAGAAATGAACTGCTTATCGCATCCTTATTTAGAAAATGCTTTGATGGCTTTTCTGGTCATCCATCGCTTCTGCAGTTAATTTACGAGAAGCTACCATCTGACATTTCAAGTCGCCAAGTGTTATTGCTTGACCCTGTACTGGCTTCAGGTAGAGCACTTAGAAAAGTACTAATGATAATGGAATTCTTGCCATAATGTCAGCTTAATCTATCATTATATACACATGCATAACTGCAAATATTCTTGTAAACTGTAATGCTTTTAAATGCTTCATTTATCAGGGAACTCTGCAATCAAAGCCATTTCGGTGTTGCTGAGTAAAGGTGTACCAGAATGTAACATCATTTTTCTTAACCTCATAGCAGTAAGTCTATATTGTACTTTTAGTTTTCAATAATAACAAAGCAAGATATTTTTTTTTTCCCTAAACTGATACAGTTCTACTTTTACGTATTTGTTTATTTTGTAGTTTGAATCTAATGATTTTGAAATAGGCACCAGAAGGTATACATGCTGTTTGCAAAAAGTTTCCCAAGCTAAAAATTGTGACATCAGAAATCGACATGTCATTGAACCAGGATCTACATGTGATTCCAGGAATGGGAGAGTTCGCTGATAGATACTTTGGTACGAATTGATAATGTTGCACTCGATGCAAGCCCGAATTAAGGGGGGAAATAATTGAAAGTTCCAAATGATAATTGACATTAACTAATAATTTTGTTTTTTTTTTTTGTTTTAATACATAGTGTAAGTGTAACTTGAGTATACAAATAAGGTACCTCGCAATAGAGGAAAATTTTACTTGCAAGTACGGATGACAAAATAAGATATCTGCTTTTACAGTGCATTTGGCTTTCGGAACAACTCTATCTGTATGTGCCCATATGAAATACGCAAGTAATCACCCCAAAAAGCCTTACCTTGTATCATGCCTCGTTTGTTTTCGTACTTGATTTGGTGAACAATTGGTCTTTGCCCGGCAAATTCTTTTGAAGGACGTTATGGGTTTGCACCTAAATTTCTTGATCTTGGTGATAGCAATGTGCTTGATTTGTTTTCAAAATAGCACGGATCAAGAGGATGCATCTATTATTCATAGGTACAAAGTTTATTTTCTCAAGTTTAGTGCAAGAGGTGGTATGATCGCCAAATGCGTTTCTTATTTCTAAGTGAACAAAATTATCATCCATGTGAAGATACAAAGCACGTGGAAGTAAGATAGTCCGTTTGTTTGCAGTTTATAAGTTTTAATTTTTCAGTGTATTTATTTAAAAATTAGACATCAGTTTATGATATGAGTTTATTTACTATTTTGAACTAATAAGTTACAAGTTTTAATATGCATGTATACAACTTTATTCTTAATAAAAAAAAAATTAACTTATTTTTTTAAAAACAGTAAGCGAACAAAAAGTTTTAGCCACATAATGTATTTCTCGAGGTTAGACATCTCCTTTGTGCCCGATCTCTTGTTAGGGTTTCACTTCGAAGCAGATTTACTCAGAAGAGGGAAAGAGCTGCTTAGATCTCTTCCTGGTTGCTTTCTTCGAAGCAGATTTACTCGAAGAGATCAAATCTGAAATTCAAATGGAATCTAAAATCTTGCCTCTTGTAGAGGAATTTGTTTGCCAAGGGAAAGAACAAGGGTCCTCAACAGCCATAGAAAAAAATATATATATCTGAAAGAGAATCACAATTCTAGTGGCATTATCAGTTCTTTTTCCTTAGAGGAATTCCGATGATTACCGTACGCCAATACACAAGAAGCAGATTCACTTGGGAATTCGACGCTTAACTCGGCTTAGTATGCCATCGAAAATCATTTCATCTTCTGAGCTTGAGAGCCCATAGCCAAAACTCATCTTGAATAGAAAAAGAGAGAGTTAATTTTCCATGGCAACGGCTTCTACTCCGACAAACTTCTCAAGTGATGGAGAGAAAGAGAGAGAAATCAATTGAAAACTGACCCAACAACTCTCCAAACGAGCAAGTAAGGAAAATTACACCTCTAGTGGTTCAAATTGACGAGGGAAAACGTGTCTATCCAAATAATTCTTGCAAAGCTCATCCAACCTTAAAAAGGCAGGTATGATGACTTCATCTTGGATAACTTAATTGAGAGATTCAATTGTCGATAAGCCTAGTTCAAAATTAAGTCATTTGAAGTGGAAAAAACTGTGGATGGTACTTGCCTAATTTCCAAAACGATCTTTGACAATGGTGTTAGCTAGTTGGAACATACTTTCGTGCGGTATATTCTTGATCGTAACTTACCTTACTTTACTTTCAAGTAAAATATTGGACTGAATAATAATTATGGGATAAAATTGTTATAGAAGTGATATCTATGGAAAATAAAATCTTTCATTTTTAGAATTAATAGTAGAAAAGTTATTTCAGAAATTCTTCAAAGTGGGCCTTATTATTTTGGAAGTAAATTTTTTAATATGAAACAATGGTGTCGGGTATGAAGCTAACTAAGACCGAATTTGAAAATATTCACTTATGGTTTAATCTTTTCAATGTTCGTCCTGATTTGTGGACATGGAGGTTACTTGGGTAGCATAATTGGAAATCCTTTGTAGATAAATGAACAAACTTGGTCAAAAAATCATTTAAATCATGCTAGACTTTGCATTGAAGTGCCGATAGGCAAATAAATTCTACAATTCATTAGGGTTGACTTAGGATATTGAGATCCTTTTGAAATTTGAGTTGAAGTTTCATGGATTCCAATGAAGTGTGAACATTGCAAGGTCTTTATACATAATTTGAATAATTATCAAGCTAAGAAAAATCCAAAAATTCTTTGTAAGCAAATGTAGAAAGTCAAAAGTGATTAAAGAGTTAGCAAATATGGTGTTGATCCTTAGACAAACACAAGAGGGAGATAAATTGTGTTAAAATAAAACTTAAAGACTCTTTGATAAAATAGCTCTTAAAAAAAATTTATCACAAAAATATTAATAAAATAAATAAGTAATATGAAAAGAGTTAAAGGGATAGATATTGCAAACAGTATTGTATAGTGGTTCGGCCAAAGATTCGTTAATCCTATGCGTCCAATCTCTCAAAAGTTACTTGAGGTTCCCTTTATCAACAAAGCTTTACACCAATTGCCAGCTTCATAAATGTCAGTGTCTTCCTACTTGAAATAACCCCTTAAGTTAGAAACAAAATATTTCAAATACCGTACAACTTTGGACTATAAAATTAGAGCCAATAAAGTCTCTAAATATATGAAGATTTAAAAATAAAGCTACAAAAGTAGTAAGAGAGATAGATAGAGAGATTGTTGTTCAATGGAATGATTTGAACTCTTCAACAAATCTCCTATTTATAGTGTTCGAGTCTGGTTTAAAATGTGGAAGAAATCATCAAGATATGGCAATGAAATCAACAGTATCTTGTCCGTGTGCGGACATACTATCGTCTGTGTTTGGACAACATATCCGTGTGCGGACATAAAGATATCCATGTGCGGACATGATGTCGTCCATGCGTGGACATATCACCGTCCGTCGATCAACGCGAGTCAACTTTTCTGTTGTGTTTTTGGCTATTTTGACCATTTTAGACTCGAAATTTGGTCATCGTCAAAACACGAAAGTTGTAGATCGAATGGCAAATTTTGAAATAAAAAGCATATAAATTACTTTTTAATACGTTTTTATATAATTAATTAGATATTTTATTCAACAGCAAACATGCAGGTGGGATTGAGATAAACATTTCATACATATCAATATTTATTTCTAAGTAACTTATAAATAAATTATTTTCAAATTTTGTTATTAATCTCTTTTCGTCAGCATCTTTTATTCCGTTCCTATTCAAATATGCCGCCTTTGTCTGTTAACAATGATGTGACAAGGCTAAATATTAGTGAACTCTCCTAACAGGGTTGAGACCATCTGAATTAAAGAATATATATATAATTGACGGTGAGGTAATGCTTTTTTAGCTAAAGAAATAGAAACTAAATATAACAACCATTTCTAGAAATACAAAGTATGCTTTTATTGGATCTACGAGCGGTAAGATATGTCCATTTTACGAAACAGCATTGATATTGAACGTTTGAACTGTTTTGCTTCATTTTGACTATTTTCTACTTTGAATTGGATTGTCGTCAAAACATGAAACTTGTAGATATTTGAATCATATTTGTAGTCATGTTTTGTAAATATCCATTGGATTTACGAGCAAGTAGATATGAAAATTTTACTGAACATCTTTTCTTAAAGTATGTCGTTTAGGCCTATATTTCTTTAAAACTAATTTTTCTTCAAGTTTCATTATGTTTTGAGCTTGTAATTGACTATATACTTTCACATAAACTTACTCAAATATTATTCTTCTAATGAGCATAAATTAAAATTTGTTTATGACTCATTTTCGTCAACAAAATATATTTGATCAAAACTAGAGTTAACAGATAGTAAATGGATCGAGGTTAAGAATAAAAAATCTCAAAAGAGCACTTTTAACCCTACTAGCAAAAAAAAAAAGAATTAAACAGGGATCAAATGGGTATTCTACCAACTTTTAAAAAAATATTTAATGCGTTGTGTACTTATAATAATTTGGGGGTTGTTATTAATTTAATATTGTTATTATTATTATTATTATTATTATTATTTTCCTGATTTATAAATCACAATATTTTTTGGGATAGTGGCTACCGTTTGAACTATTGGCATGTCGTTCGAACGGCACCCCGTAACACACCAAAATGTTAAGACATCTCAATGCTTGGGTGTTTATAAAAATGTGTGTGTATATATATATATATACATATATATATATATGTATATCTATATATAAACTCGGTGATAGAGCACGTACCAACCATTTCAGAGAGTAATAATGATAGAGATGGGGGGGAAGGGGGGAATTGAGGTGTTCAGGTCGCATTTCGAGTTCCAACGAGCCACACGAGCATATCCCGAGGGTTCGGGAATATTTTTCA
>MKEJ01031281.1:0-11580 GCA_001753735.1 Embelia ribes
TTTGAGGTATAGTAGACTATGAACTCTAATATAAACTTGAGATTTATGCCATATATTGTCGTGATTGATACATCTTATATATAGTTGTTTGGCATAGTTGCTTGAAGTAGTTGTATCATGATAATTATTTTCATTATCTTGCGCAGTATAACTATGATATTTATTGTGAAGTATATTAGTCTCATACATAGGCAAAGCATATCATTCTCATGTGTTGGCATAGCATTGTATTTATTTAAAAACATGATTTTTAATGTTTTGAAAAGGAAAAGGAGTGGTTTTAAATTGTGAAGAATCATTATAATTACATTAAGACTGTATTGTGTTAGAATTTGAGTCCTTTCCCTTTCTTTTTGGGACAATGTATCGATCTTATAAAAATGCATGGAAGCAATGAGGCCTATAGCCTTACTGTCAAAATCAGAAAACCTATATAGGGATTATCTTTGATCGTGTCATAATGCAAATGGTGGGTCATTGAAGGGTTTGATCGCGTTATACAAATAGCCCACCATTATAAAATGAGTAGAGATACTAGTCCCAACTTTATTGCTTGTGTCGTAGGCAATGCGCATAGGCATTGTGCATTGGCATAGGACGTTGGCAAAGTTTGCGTATCTTGTGTGTGGCATGCATTACATTCATGACATGTTATGGCATTCATGATCATGATATGCTTTCTTTATATGTGTTGTAGCATGTTTATTCATATCATATTTACTGAGTAGTCTCCTTTTTATCGTAGAGTTGATTGTCTTACTGTATATTTTCTATGCTCTTTCTTTCTAAGAGTTGTTTTATTGGTGTGAAGGTGAGCGTAAAGCATCATTAGATGCTTGGATACTTATTGTACATATTTTTTGTTGTAGTAGTATGTTGGCGATAGCGAAGCATAGAAGTTATATTTTGTAGTTGACGTTGTATTTGTCGTTGGTGACGTTCAATGTATAACTTCTTTCGTATTTATTTTATCGAGCACTTAGCTTGAAGTGGTATACATAAACAAGGTTGTTTACTTTGTTATGAAGTTGTTTATATTGTATTTTTATTGTTGGTGTTAGTATTTTATTAAAGTTATAGTTATAGTTATAGTTATAGTTATAGTTATAGTTATATATATATATATATATATATTGCATGTAGACTATACATATGTATAAATGATGAATCAGATTGTTGTAGTTAAAATGCATGGAATCCCTCTATGGAAGCAATTATATTGTTTTGGCGAGAATGGTGTAGATGAAGTTGTATTTTCCTTTCTTTTCTTTTTTTTTTTTTTTTTGTTTTTTTTCCTTTTATTTTTCTTATGTCCCTTGGCCCTCAGAATTCGGGATATGATATGGATCATGCAAGTTGCCTATTTATTTGTAGTTTCGTATCTATCTGCTACACAATCTAGTTTTAACTTAATCCTAGAATCATATATCGGCCTATGTTGAAATCTATGTGGGTCATATTTATTATTATTTTTTTTCTAACATTGCATTTCATAATAGACCTTTTTAATATTATTGTCTTCATACTTAATCTATCATTTAGGCAATTTTCTATTACTTTCATCAAGGTCTATCATCTATCTTTTTTGTTCCACTAGTAGGTTCATCTTTTTTATTTAATTTTTTATTTTTTATTGCATATATCAGTCCAATCTGTATAACTATTTTATCTAATTTTTTATTATCACTTTCTTTCTTAAATTGTCTATACGATTCTTCAACACTCATTTTTTCATATATTCCTAGGCTAAATTTGGTCTTAGCTGATATCTTCATTTTCATTTTCTAATTTTCCTTCTTCTAATAGCTACATCATAGAATTCTAATTCATCATTATTTTCTACGTCATCTTGATCAAAAATCATTATAAACACTTCATCTTGTTCAAAATATCTAAAGTCTTGTATTACTTCCTCATTCATAAAGAAATTTTCATATTCATGCCTATAGAACTTAAATTAATATTATTTCCTTTATATAATGCGATTTGTTTATTTTCTTCTATATATTTTATTTTTATCGATTATACTTTCTGAATATCGAATTTCATTTATGATTTCTAATTTATTATTATTTAATATGGCTTCTAGTAACATTAATATCCTATTATTTTGGCGCACCATAATTTTTATTTCATCAACGTTTTTATTTGATCAGGAATTATAATGCCTCCAAATTGTTCACTATTCTTTTCAAATAGTTTTATTTTCTTAGTAATTTTTTCTATTATGTCCATATTTATTTATTTTTACCAAATTGTTGTTCTAATGTATCTTTTAGAGTTTCTAAAATACTCATATATATTCTAATCAGCCTAGCAATAATAGCTTCTAGTTTTATTATTTTTTGTTTTAACACTTTGTTTTGTAGTTTTTCTGTTGCTTTGAGTTTTTGTACTTAGTCTATTTCTTGCTTCCAATTTTATGATTTTTTTTCT
This sequence comes from Embelia ribes, assembly GCA_001753735.1. Taxonomy (NCBI): domain Eukaryota; kingdom Viridiplantae; phylum Streptophyta; class Magnoliopsida; order Ericales; family Primulaceae; genus Embelia; species Embelia ribes. Next base: position 2,437 of record MKEJ01031281.1, read on the forward strand.
AAATTATCGCTTTCTTCTAATTTTTTTCTTATTTCTATCAATATATCTGTGATATAATGGCTTTGTCCAGCAGTGCTATGTTGATTCTCGTCAAATAACCAGTGGATGTGTTGAGTGAAATTTTCTCATCTATTACTACTACAAACGCAATTATTATACTCTGTTAAATTATTCATACAATTTGTATTGTATATATAATATTTCTGTCTAGATGGAAATCAGTATCTGCTCATAAATTATTAAGAATGCATTTTTACTATCATTTATGTTAATATATGTAAAGAAAAATTATTTCTATATTTTAAATATCTTTGATAAGCTCTTATTCGTTTACACAGATCTCTATATCCCAATGGGAGATGTCTAACAAGCTTTCTAATATCTTTGATTCATTTTAAAATATAATAATTTTTATTTTACAATTATCAAAACTTTTAATCACTATTTTTTGGCTTGAATATATATATCCTAAATTATTTAGTTTTCTAAGTCTATATAAAGAATCATCCATGTCATGGTTTGGATACCAGGTTAATAAGCGGAATTTTGGAATTTATTGTTTTTCTTTCTGAACTTTTTATTAATTGTTTTATTCATTTTATGAAATTTTTAATATTTTTTAAGTTAATAGGTCTTTCAGTGCATTTTATAAGCTTTTGGACTCGATGTGTGAATATTCTTACTAAGTAAAGTTGAGATATATCATACCGAAAATTATAGGGAAAGATATATCGTATAGCCTTATCTCTTTTGAGGATGTTGTTGCCATTTCATTATACTTTTGGCTACGTCTATGACCTCGCATGGTCCTTATCTCTTTTGACGAACTGTGGCATTAGTTTTGGAATGAGTAGTGGTTGCCAATGGCCACAGCTTTAAAAAGCCTCCTTTGAAGGTATGTATATATATATTTTTTCATAATATTCCATATTGCATAAAAAAAACTTTTGAATACTTAGGGCTGGTTTAGTCCCATATTGTAAGTAAATAATTTAATTAAATTTTTTAATAAGAAAGAAATTATTTGCATCCAGTTTAAAATTTTCATCTCATATAGGCTAAAATAGCAAAGAAGTTCAACTTAAAGCCAAGTAGTCAAACGTTGTTCAGTTTTTAAACAAAAATACATAAAAAAATTGGAACTTGTAAGTTTCAACCAAACAAGAGAAAACGAATTGTCAAATAATTTATATAGGAAGGAGCTAATGTTTCAAAAGAAGTCCAATAAAATTTTTATATTTTAGTGTGAAATATTTTTATGTAGCTTCACATTCCCCAATAATTTATTTGCCTCTTCCAATAATTTTTACAATTTCCAAATTTTTACATTTAATTTCTTGCCCGACCCAACAAACATGCAAGAGGTACTTTTTATTTATTTCAATGGAAGTTTCCGGATAAAATACATGTGGAATTGTATATACAGGAATTTGCATAACAACTTTGGAAGATATAGTACTGAATATTATATATAGAACGCAAACTCTGACTAAGTGATGATAAGGACATTGTAATAATTTGAGAACGATGGGAAAAGGGGAGATTAACGTATATTCTCTGATTCTATTCTATGCAATGCTATTATTCGGTCAATTATGAATGGGTCATTTGTAAATATTATATTTTGATAATATAATGTTGAGTTTGAGTAACGCGGAGGATACAAGACTTATTGCTAGAGGGCCCCAACTCTTTAAGGGTGACATGGTTTTTTCCTACGGAATATATATATTTCTGCACTGAAATTTTGGTCAGTCTATGGTACCCATCACACTTGAAAGAAACTACTAGTTTATCAATAAAATCTGAAATTTCAGGGGGTCAATTTCGCGCCGGACCCTAACACTAAGATAAGCACCCGAAGGACACACGTATGACATATTCATCGCTTAGAGTGCGTCCATTATCTAGCAAAACACAAGCTACCATAGATTGCTAAATTAATAAAAATAAGAAAATATATATTGACTTCTAATAATAGCTTCAATTTTTTTTGTTTATTTTCTTCAGCGCAGGTTAAGTCAACGTTGCTGAATTGCGTGCACCTCAATTAATCTCATGATGTCAAGTAAAATATAAGTAATCACGGTAAGACAGGCATTCAGAAGCTAACTTCCCCATATCTTGGCCTTAAAAACCATTAAATATATGATGCAACAGCTGCCTACGTATCTGCAGGAAATATCTAGAAGTATTCCATTAGTTATCCGCAGATCCGGACGCTTGCCTGGTAGGAGTATTGGTAAATTTTTGTTTGTCACATATGAACAATTAATTTTTAAATCAACGATTGAAATTAAATAATTTATACTATTTAATTTTTTTTTGAAATCTATACATTTAATCTCAATCGCTAATTCAAAAATTAACAATCCATGTACATATACGAATGAAAAAATAGTTTTTGTAGTGAAAAATTCAAATTAAAGTCGTATAAATTTGTAAATTCCAATTTTGGTAAAACCAAGAATTTCGAAAATAGCTAAGAATTAGTACAAGGAACGCATCAAACATCGAATGGATAATGATTAGATGGTAAATTCAATGAATATATTAACACTGAAATACACGAGTTGATTAGTAGTAGTAGTAGTAATTACTAAAGTCACCACCTTCAATGAGACCAGCACATGAGCCCATGTACTTGTTTCATCATAGAGCGATGTGCACGGTGAAATTTAATTATTTACACTGTTTTCGAATTATTTTACTGCTAAAGGAGGTCAACAGTTATTAGCTAACGGTAGGATTTTACCACACGCGTTTTTCCGTGTGCTTCCAATACTAATGGAAAATGAACAAAGAAAAAAATTGGTTATTCTATTCTAAATAGGGAATATTGCTATAAATAAAGATCATAAATAAGTCATGTTTGATGATGTATTACAAAAAGCAACAACAATTATACATTTTAAAAAAAAAATTACTATGAGCCTTTGATTAAGTTCGATAAAAATTTTAAAAATTGGTATTATTTTTTTTTAGTGATTTTCTATGGTGGTTTTTAGTTCATTTGTTGAGTAGTATTCTTATATTGATACATGGATATCACTTTTTTGTATTGTAACAATGTTTATAATTCAGCGTTGTGCATGGTTAGCCTCGTTTTTTAGAACATGTATATATTAGATTAGTGGCAACTGTTTAATAGTTTTTTTTAAATTATTAAAATTGTTTACAGAGTTAACAAGTGAAAGAAAAATTATATGAGCAAAGGAAAAACATTTCCATGTCCATTCTTTATTCTCTAATTGGCTACAATATTATTGCGTAATAGTTTTATTCATTCAAATGTAGTCACTGTCAGAATATAAATTAGTGGATTTCTATACATTATTTTTTAGAAAATTGGAGTTACTGATATTTATAAAAATGACTAGTACATTTTTAGATATTTTTTTAGTGTTTTCAAAACTAACTTCAAAATTTGTCTTGTAAAAGCATTTATAATTAATTTAATTTAATATTTTTTGGTCAAAACATAGCTTATTCCCAACTGCTGATCAGGAATTTCCGAAATTTCTTTGAATTTTACACTTCGAATTGACTGTTTGTGTAATTTAAATTTTACCCTGAATACTAAACTAAACACACCCTAAAAAACAAGTGCTTTTAAAAGGACGTGCTTACCACGCGCTAAAACATGAGCCTTTGGGGACAATACAAGTGTGTCTCGAGAGTAGGAATTCGTAAAACAGAGCAAAACGCAGAGAAATTGTACGATAACTGAATTTTATAAATTGGCGCCGAATTCTAGGTTGCCCGCCACGTTATTAACAGCTGTGTCAAAAAGTAAATTTTTTAAAAAAAGGATAGAAAAATACTACCATATATATAAGTTGATACTCCTTAAAAAAAAATTATTACCACTAACTCCACACTTGCACATGAGGTTTTGATATTTAATTGGCCAATCTTAAAAACACTCCAGAGGTTTGACTTTTTATCAATTTGGTTCCAAAATTATAATTTTATCAATTTCATCCCCAAAATTTTCATAACTCATCAAATAAGTTCTTTTGGACAACTATACCCCTTTACTTTCATATATGCACTACATAAGTATTATTTTATATAATTAATTATATATTAAAGGTTAAATAATTAATCAATGTAAAAGTATAAATATTTGATGTAATTTAAAAAAAATGAAAAGTTTGTATATATATTAAATATAATATAATCGTAACCACTATTTTGTAAGCAATTAAATTTTTTCATTTATGAATCAATAAAATATTATTTATTTAATTTTATTGATTCTACACTCATTAAAAATATTTAATCATTTCGTAGGGATAATGAACAAATTCCTGAATTAGATTTTTCTTTTTGAACTATGTACACTTGATTTGTTTTTGCATATTATTTTATAAATTTTACTATTTTGAAACATCTAGAAAAATGATATAAACTAGCATTTAAAATTTTTCTTGATGTTGCATCCTCTACTTTCATCCCTGGTACCACATCTTTAATTTCTCTAATTAGGTAATTTATATTTAAAAAGTGGGATGGATAACTAAATTTCTATACTAGTTATTTTCATTTATATATAGGTGAGATGAATGAAAATTGACTAAAAAAGATTTGGAAATTATGAAATAATAGAATTATTTAAATTACATACAAAAGCCAATTTTAAATTAAGTAATTAATATTTTAATAATTTGAAATCAATTTATAAATTTAAATGGTACAAAAGTAATAGAAAAACTTTTATTCGACTTAATATTTATTCTTTAAATTTTTTTAATTATTTCAAATTTTAGAACTTTGTAATTTAATATTAAGTAATTTATTTATAAGTATATAGTTAATTCTATGTAATAATGCTTATATAGTGTATATATGAAAGTAAGGGGCAATTGTCCAAAAGAATCTATTTGATGAGTTATGGAAACTTTAGGGATGAAATTGATAAATATTAAAATTTTGGGACTAAATTGATAAAAGCTAAAATCTCGGGGTGTTTTTGATAATTACCCTATTTCATTTTACGCAATGACAAAAATACCCTTGTACTTGGTTTTATTAAGAAAAATAGATTTTGTATACCATTTTGCTTTCTATTTGATGTCCGGATAAAAACAAATGATGGTTAAGGTGCTTGAATAATGAGTAGGCAATTCAATTAGTTTTATAGCAATTTAACACACAGGTGTATGGAGATATATTCAATATGAAAAAAATATATATGGTCAAAAGTGGTCTTATAAATGCTCGAATCACTTCATACATACAAGAAAAAGTGTACAAGCGGAAAAATTATCAACAACACTTGTATCGGTGTTTAGCTTTTGATAACTATTTTAATTATTAGTCTTAAATTTTATACACAATATTTTTTCATACACAAACTAACCTATTAAAATTGGCTAATGTAATTTTCACCGCATGTCTTATTGAATATGTTACTACAAATTAACCAAGATTGCCTAAGCCTATGAAAAGGGAATAGTAAAATATTTTAGGATTGAATTTCCTATTATTTTGTGACTAATCTTTCCTGTTTACACGAGATCTCTCCGGCCACACATTTAGGACTGTGTGGTTATTAATAATAATGAGGAAAATTATAATTTTATCGGGATAACATTAGTTTTAACAAGTGCTTTTACATGCAATCAGTTCATATTTGCTCTTTTTTCGTCCCAAGGAAAAAGGGCAATGAGGTAAATTCATATTTCATAAATTGGTTAAAGTAGGGGGGGTGGTGGTGCAAAAGATTTTTAACATTTGACCGACATATTAAAACTTTAAACAGGACGGGGCCTCACGTGACCGGCCACACAAAATACGAGATGAATTAAATGCTGAGTCATCATCACCCAGTTGTTCTTAACCCATTGGACCAACCTCTCTTGAGGGTCCCACTCTTGGTTACGTGTCAAATTTTGGCACGTCAGGAGGTTACCAACCATAATACAGACTAAAGAGTAGACGAAAATTGGTAGCGAAAAACAAAAATGTTGAAAATTTTGGAAAACCTTATTTCAGGAATTATAAAAGCAAATGATAGAAATTAGAATTATTGGTGATGTTTGAACTTTGAATTTGTTGATTAAAGAGTCCAAAAGAAAAACAAAATACTAGTTGGCTCCAGTTAACAATTGGCACAGGAAAAATATAATAGGTAACTCAATATGTTTTTACGTTTGATTAAAAAAAAAAACAAATAAAATTAGATTTATATGTTTATTGTTTAAATAAATAAATGAATGCAGAAGAGTTAGTCGAAAATTACAAGATGACAGAAAGGATTTTTGCTATTAGCAAAAGCAAAAAGAAATCTTACTGTTATTTTAGTATGATACTATATTATTAGTTATACTTACATAACAATTTATTGACAAATTCACGCATATAAATATTTGTTAATGAGTGATTATTCTATCATTTGCGATATTCATATATTATATTAGTTAAAAAATGTAAGTACTAAAGTATTCTCACATTAAACTTTTAACATTTATTCCAACATTACCCATTTATACTACCTTACATTTACGATTAAAAAAGAAAAAAAAAGTTTCCATCCACTTTTCCTTTTTAATAATTTATGTAGATTTGCATAATAATAACAAGGTTTATTCACTGAATTTAAATATGTTGAACACTCTTGCAGTTCATCAAGCCAATAATGACTCTTTTATGCCTACAATGAACGTAACTGTACACTTATTAGTAATTAATAATTAAACACCTTGGCAAGCCGAACTGAATTTTGATATTTATTTTATACTACAAAAAATTACGGTCACACTTACGCAGGATTACTCATTTTTGAACAATTCTTTAATAAAAGAAGTACTAATATTTAGAAATAAAAATAGTACATATTAACAAAAACATGTAATTTCGGAAAAAAAATTAAAAAAAAAAACGAAAGTCCGTGCATTTCGGGGTTTCCAATTTTGGGTATTGGATCCTATAAAACAGCGAAATCAGTGCTCTCTTCTCCACATCGAGCTACTCAAATCTCTCCCTAATCTCTCTCTAATCTCTCCACACACAGTCTCTCTCCACTCAACACACTCCTTCAAACTCCAAGTCACTAAATTTAACACAAAATCCCCGATAACTACAAAGTATTTCTTCAATCTACATTTAATTTCTCCTAGTATTTCTCACTTTAACCTCCATTTGATTTTTGCAACACTTTTTTATCCCCCTTTTGTCAGATTTTTCACTCACTCTGTTTTCTCTTTTTGTCCCCTGTTTTTTAAATCTTCCAATTGAAGCTCCCCTGTTTTTATTCCCCACCCGTGTCCCAGTTTCACTTTCTCCATCTAGGATACTCTGTTTCCAATTTTCAATTCCCTTTTTTATGTTTCTCAACAGAAACAGAGAATGGACCAAAATCTAAATATGTTATGGCCAGTTAAATATACAGAGCACAAGATTGTTACCCAGAAGCTAATTAAGCCTGTGGCGATGAGGAATAGGAAAATCTCCGGGGAGAAAAAGTTGCCCGAAAATCTCCTGGGCAGGCCGAGAGTTGTTCGGATATCGTACACCGACCCGAACGCTACGGACTCATCCAGTGACGAAGAGAGTGAGATATTTGAAAGACAGAGAGTGAAGAGATACACAACCGAGATAAAAATCATCTGTAGTGGAAGTAGCACAAACAGGCTGCCTGGCAATAGCAAAAGCAGGTCGCCTGGGAGTGGTAAAAGTAAGGTGCCCGGAAATAGGAAAAATATCCCGGCGAGGAGGTTTCCGATGAAGGCGGCGGTCGGTGGCGGGAGGAAGTTCCGGGGAGTGAGGCAGCGGCCGTGGGGGAAGTGGGCGGCGGAGATTAGGGATCCCACAAAGAAGACCCGTCTGTGGCTCGGGACGTTCGACACGGCTGAGGAAGCGGCAAGGGTTTATGACACCGCCGCAATTAAGCTCCGTGGGCCCGACGCCATGACAAATTTTCTCACTCCGCCTCCCCCGGTCCCGGCGAAGGAGAATACGGCTTCCTGTGCCTCTGGTTACGAGTCAGGCGACGAGAGCCCTGCTGTGTCCTCGCCCGTGTCCGTGCTTCAATACCAGACGCAGACGAGCGAGGATGCTGACATGGCGAACCATTCCAAAGACGTCCGGGAACCTGTCAAGGACGATTGTTCACAAGTTCAACCGGTGATTCAAGAAATTGAAGATTGTAAGAGAGAATTAGTTTTGCCTAGTGATGACATGGACTATTTGCCCATGGACATTGTGGACTTAAATGGTTTCTTTAATTTCGAATCACCGGATCCGATAACCTTCGACGACGATGACAAATCAGCTGTTCTGACGGATAGCTTCTTTACCAATAGTCTCAACGATTTGTTTTTGGAGTCCGTTCACGATATCGAGCCTTCATCGACTTGGCAAGTGGATGACTATTTCCAAGATCTCGGTGGTGACTTTTTCTCCTTGGATCCTCTAATGGCCATATAATAAATCCTACTTTCGGCTTTACTATCTTTGGCTTGCCCAAGTTTAGGCAAATTTTGTAACATTGATAGTATAAAATCGCAAGTGTTTTTGTTAGTTTTTTTTTTTTTTTTTTTTTAATTCCCTTGTGCTCATTTATTGAACCATTCCCTTATGAAATTGTGAGTGCTTAGAGTTTCGTGAGATCATTAATGAGATATTTGTGTGAGTGTACTAAGTGAAACTAAATAATGCGACCTGGTTTTGTTTATGATGATTGTTCAAGTTTTTTGGCATGTTGATTGGACTAGTGTTCTTTTTACATTTCGTTGTTTTAATTTTTCACTTATTCAATCTGTACTTTAAAAATAATAATTTTTATATTACGTTTTTAAGAGACAATCTTATCTAAATTGAGATAGAAAGGTTTCCATCACAATATAAGTTTTAGAAGATATGTACTCATTTACATAATCCAGCGTAACAAATAACGTCTTTTTGTCATATCCAAAATGATCATTATTAGGGTAAAATCTTCTTTGCTTTGACTTAAAGTTGTGTGCTAGAAATCCTTTACATCTGTAACATCTTGACATAGATAGCACGGGATTTTTAATTTGTTTTAATAACTCGATCTTTCATCATTTTTGTGGGATTACAAGTGACTATAGCGATAAACTATTAATCAATTTAAATTTTTCTCTCCCTTAATTATAAATATACTTTTAATCTTTT
>MKEJ01031283.1:0-10203 GCA_001753735.1 Embelia ribes
ATATTATGTAAAATGTAAAATATATATATATATATATATATTTATCTTAACTGGTGTTTTATAGTTTTTTTTGGTTGGGGGAAGTGAATTTCAATAGAAAAATTGTGAATAATCGTTTTCTGCAATCAGATTATAAGATTTCTATTAACAGAGGAAAACATAACTAGATAATTACTGTTCCAAGATTTAACCTTTGATAAGGTAAATGAGAGCATTGTGCTCTTTACAAAGACTGGTGTGAACGCTCTTCCTTGGTTTAAATCTTGATTATGGCGTTGTTAGAGCATTCACACTAGTCTTTCTATAAGGGGATTACTCCCCTTTATGAGAAATTAAGGGAGAAATCTCCCGTATCAGTCTTTCTATTTGTAGAAAGATTTCTAGAAATACTACAAGAACTTTCTCAATATTCACAATTTCTATATTAATTTTTTTTGCATCAAAATAAAATAAATACATCAATATATTGGAAAAATATTTTTTCATAATTTATTATTTTTTTAATTAATATTTTCGATGTATGAGAAATAAATTTTCAGAAACTCTAGTGTAACCCATTTGTATTTTATATGAGAAAGGAGTTACTAGGAAGAGTGATTTAGAGATAAAATGAGAAAGTATGGTGTGAATGCTCTTAATTGCTGCTTGTTTAGTTTCAGTTCATGATTTTGTCTACTTATGTCATTTCTTTAGTAGAAACGAAAATGATTCAGATTCTTAAAATCTTGGACTGAAATTGTACAAACAGCCATGGAATTGGATATTATGTGTTATCCTATTTTTGATAAAAAAGATCAATACGCATGATGTAACCACATATGTGCATGTTGTTAGTATGTCATTACTATTACTTTAACGGATATGCGAGTGGCTCTTCTAACGAATGTGCTTTTTGGGTATATATATTTCACTGCTTTGATATTTTCTTTCTTACTTCTACACATCATTTGGGTTCAGATTTGGATATTTTTTATTAGTAGTTGCTTGTAAGTAGCTTAATTCCTCGTTTTGGTGTTGTGAATTGCTCTCTCTTTTTTTTGTTTTTTTGTGAAAAACTGGTTTTATGAAATGCTGTTTTTGGTGATGCCAAGAGAAATGTGAATACTCTTACAAATGTGTGCCTTTTGTATATGGGTTTTCCTTTGTGACTTTTATGCATCAGTTGGTTTCAGATTCTGTTTTTTCAGTGTAATGGCACGTCTTTTTTGTTGAATTTAAATGGTCTATTCATTTATTGACATGTAAATGTGTGAGTTAAAAGTTTTAAGGGTTTTCATAGAAGTAGAACCAAATGATCACGGGATATTTTGTTAAAGAGGTCTTTGTGCTCTTTTAAGATTGTCTTTGTTTCTTGCCAAGTGAATTAATAAGTATAGAGATAAATCCCTATATATATAAATTGCCCTCTATTTCGATTTTTTAAGGACCCTCAGTTGCCAAATTTGTCTATCTGGGATGTACGTCTTACTTCATTATTCATGTTTGGTTCTCCCTAATCCCCATTAAATTTTTTTGGTTTTGGTCAGAAAGTAAAATTCTTTATCTCATGAGGATTAGTACTTTCTAATTCTATCATCTTTTGCTCATTATGACTTCCTTGTCCACAGGTCGCGGCCATAGCAGTATTTTTCTTGCTGTTTGTTGCATTCTATGCTTTTTTCGCTCCTTTTCTTGGGAAGGCTATCTACAAATATGTGGCTATGGGAGTGTATTCCTTATTGGTAAGAGCAAGCAAGCCTAAGCCTAAGCTTTCCAACATTTGGCAGTTGTCATGCCTTTTTTTTTTTTTCGTTTTCTGTTTTGTAATTGTCTTCATTTCTATTTCAGGCAATCGGTGTTTTTATTCTTTATGTTAGATCCACAGCCATCGATCCAGCTGATCCAGGAATTTTGGTTGAAGCTGACAAGACATCAACGTATAGATCACATAATGAATTAGAGTTACCTGGTTAGTGTATTACCTGTTATATCATTATATCATGTGTATAAGTAGTGAGAGTGGACATGGACACACCATTTTCAGATACCTCAATAACGCCAATCGTTTCTTCATATTCTTTTGTCTTTAGTTAGTTTGAATGAAACAGTGGGTGAGGCATAAAAGGCATGTGGAACCCATGAACCAAAAACATAAGTGGAAAATCCACCTGTAACCTTTTGAATGTTCCCATCGTACCATCCAAAATTTTTAATTAAGATTGTTGAGTAAAAGCTTAAACAATTATGAAGTTGGCCGAAATAGTTGCCGAAATTGGAAATAGAAGCGGGAATCGTGAGGGCAAACAGAAGCGAGAAATGCATGCAAAAAATATAGGGGAAACGGGAAACGCGAATACGATTTGGAATCTTTTCGGATCCGGTTATATAACATATAGAAAACGTATGCAAAATACGTGATTTTTTAATCCGAAATTTAGATTTGTAAGTACTATAATATTTGTACTTTTATATCAAAATTTAATACTTGATATGAATTAGATAGTAATAAATCAAAATAATAGATGTGAAAAAAATTATTTAATCGTAGAAGTGCTAAAAAACTAATTATCATAATATTGTTATTATTATTTATTTATTTTTTTAGAAAATAATAGCCAATGAGTTTCTTATAAATTTTGAATCATTTCATTTGAATTTTTCAATTGTTTCCAGAATGTTTCTCAATCGTTTCTCATGGCATTTTCTTTATGTTTTATTACGTATTTCCAATCGTTTTTCAAGTGTTTCCATATTGTTTTAAATAAGTTTCCTCCTAAAATTCTTTAGCATTTCGTATTCGTACAGGAAATGCATTTTCGATAACTATGGTCAACTCACAATATATATATATATAGTAATGATATATATATAATATTAGTAAATCTTAGCGCATAAACAACTCTCCCGGGTGACTAATGCGGTATCAAGAATGTCTAATATTTTTTATTGGAGTGTAAGGGTAAGAAAAAAAATTTAGCCACAAAAATAAAATTATAAAATTATTCTTAAAATTTTTTGACTAAAAATAATTTTCTCACCTCTAGGCTAAAAAATTGAGTGTTTGTTTCCACTAATGTGTGTGTAAAATGATTTATTCAACCAAAATATCATAGCAGACTTATCCTCAATGGAAATTAATATGTCATGCCCCACATCATCTCCCTCGGAGAGGAAAAAGTCATCTTTCTGGTCAGTTTCGAGTTTTGACCAGACTTATCCAAGGTTTCCATTTTTGGACTATTTTAAAAGTCGAACGAGCATGTGCATTTCAAGGATTAATTTAATAATTTTATTATATCTTTTTATATGCCAGATGCAACATCAATATAAATCTCAGAATTCTTACACTTTTTCTCTTTTATTATAAGGATCTACTCTTTTTAATTCTTAATTATTATTTATTTATTTAATTAATATTATTATTATATTATTGTAACAAAGATTAATATCTTAAAAAAATTTTAAACTACATATTACTAATAGAAACCTAGTTTCTTGTCGTAGAAACTCTGACACCTCATTTCTTATTCAAGGATTCCACCAAATTACACTCCATTTCAGACATGAATGCTTATTGGTGTGGGACCTACAAAGAGAAACTAGCTATGTATATGCTCTTAGAGCATCTCCAACCATGTAGTTATATGATGAATTTTAGCTATTTTGTTGAGCCAATTTAGAAAAAGTAAGCTCCAACCGGTTCTCAATAACTCTCTTTATTTTACCTATAGCGTTTCTCACTCTACAGATTCGGCGAGCCTCTCTCTCCCTCATCAGATCTGCTTCCTCTCTCTTCCCGCTCTTTCTCTCTCTCTCAGACTCCCTCTCTCTCTCCGCGCTCTCTCTCGATCACCACCGGCATCACCACAAGCCGCCACGAAGCTGCGCCACCACGTCGCCGTGAACCTCCCACTCGTCAGTCCCCCCCTCTCTCTCACTCTCACTCTCACTCTCACAGACCCTCTCTCTCTTTCTTTCTCTCTCTATATTATTTTTTGTTTGTATCATGCTCTATTTTGACAGTTGATGAGTAAATGTCTAGGGTTTTGTTTCTGTTTCTGCAATTAGAGCTCTAGTTTTGGTTCGGAGATTCCTGATTTATGTCCTGGGTTTTGTTTTATTTCTGCAATTGAGTTGATATAGATGATTTTGTATGTATCGTGCTCTAATTGAATTTGTTTTTTTGCAATCAAGGATTTGTATTTCTGTTTTTGCAAATGATTTCTGTTTTTGCAATAAAGGATTTGTTTTTCTGGTTCACTTTTTGGAAAATTTCTGATTGCATGATTCAAAATGTGTTGCTTCTAGTCATGTTTGGTCTCTGAGAAAATTACTCACGTGTAAGGTGCCAAGAGTGATTATATATATATATATATATATAAGAAATTCACAATTAACCAGAATACAATTCGCAGAAAATCCTTCAATTAGTCTGCATTCTTATTAAAAAGTGAAATCAGCTAATGGTGATTCATGTTCATGTGTGTTTCCAAAGTATTATCATAATTCCCATCAAAGGTGGCATTTCATATAAAAGATGGTGACAATTCTTTCATGTACAAAGACAGGAAACTGAGAAAACTGATTTTCTAAAGCACAATCTATTTGGACTTTTATAAAACACAAGCTATTTTCCAAATTTTCAGTCCACGAACTCCTACCGTTGAAGTGTAAAAGATGATAATCCAACATCAGGAACCCCAGCTGGTAAGGTTAGAAGCCTACCATCACAGAATCCTATATAAATACTCTAGTAAACAATTTATACAAAACAGTTTCAGAGAAAGAAGGGAAGTTCAATTTCTAGCACCTTTTCATTCGTGGCTCGAAAATATTAGATTTGAAACATAAGATGAATGCATAGTGCATTCATCGTTCATTGTCTTGTTCTTATGCATAGTGCATTCATCACCATTTGCTTTTTCTGTCAGATTTTCTATATTTGATGAAATTTTATTTCGTTATTTTAGTTATTTGCACACATAGCATCGGATGCTTTATTGAAGCCTCTAGGCCACTTTGCCGACTCAGCCCTTGCAAGTAACTACCCTTCCCTTTGTGCTGGGGAATTCGTCGAACAAGAGCTTGCTGTTATCAATCTCAAAGGAAGTAAAGGAGAGGTTTGATTATTCTTCATCTGTGAAAGGAAAGGATGCATCTCTAAACCTCTATTTTAATGTTGCATTGATGAATGTGAAGCAGTTCTCTTGCTAACGAGCCATTATTTATCAGTAAAAATATGAATCATTTCGACAATTTAAATGAATATTGAATTATCAGTCATAATTCCGTGGGTTCCAAAACTATTCCTGTAAGAATTGTCACTAATTCGATCTTCATGTTGGCCAGCAGATTTATTTGTGCATGACCATGAATTCTCTTGATCTGAGTGCTGGCTTTATTGACTCCTTAGTTTCCGAGTGGTGTTTGCGTTCTTTTCCAATGAAAGAGGAAATTCCGAGTACAAGCAATAGAGAAAAATGTTGTTTAATCTAGGACATATTGCATTGGTGCGTGTCATAAGAAATTCACAATTAGCCAGAATACAATTCGCAGAAAAACCTTCAATTAGTCTGCATTCTTATTAAAAAGTGAAATCAGCTGAGGGTGATTCATGTTCATGTGTGTTTCCAAGGTATTATCATAATTCCCATCAAAGATGACATTTCAGGTTAAAGATGGTGACAATTTTTTCATGTACAAAGACAGGAAACTGAGAACTAATTTTCTAAAACACAATCTATTTTGAGTTTTCTAAAACACAAGCTATTTTCCAAATTTTCAGTCCACGAAATCCTACCGTTGAAGTGTAAAAGATGATAATCCTACATCAGGTACCCCAGCTGGTAAAGTTAGAAGCCTACTATCACAGAATCCTATATAAATACTCTAGTAAACGATTTTTACAAAGCAGTTTCTAAGAGAAGTTCAATTTCTAGCAGCTTTTTGTTCAATTTCTCGTGGCATAAAATTCTCATCAGTGCACGTTGAGGTAATGACCTTCTATTCTTGGATTTCTATATAAAGAACACGGCGAGCATAAATATTCTCACTTGATCATTAGTCAATTTGGGATTCGAAATACATCCTCGTTTGACAAAAGGAGAATAGGTGCTCGTTTGATCTTGATCCTTGTGAAGCGAAAATGAGTCTAGATTGGATCTATACGGCTCTTCTTATAATATACATAAATGACTTGTTTTTTATGAGAGATGAACAGTAACATATGTAAATTCATAAGCATGATAAAGGCTCGATATCATTGTGTTAATTAAAAAATGGCTCGAGACTGGTAAATTAATAAAGACATGGAATCAAGGAAAAGGTCAAACAGGCTGCTTCTTATATATATATATATATATATATATAGCTCCCTCATTGCAGAGTTTGAAAGGGTATGATATATGCAATTTTATATCTATTTCTAGAAAAATTGTTTCCAGAGAGGCCACTCCTTATCATTCAAGGAAAAAATAAAATCCATTTTAGCGCACGTGTTTCTATGTTTTTTTCTTTCAGCTGGGAATTAACTGAATCTCATTGGTTTCATCTACAGTTTTACATTACATAACAGATACATTAATCCAACATCTTCAAATTTCAAAACACTCGTTAGAACTTAAGCAGCCATATGTTCACGAATATGGTGTCTGCAAACTATATTGCCATAATGCCATTTGTGTCGAAAAATCTTCAAAAAAATGGAATAAGTCACAAAAACAGCATGATCAAACTATGATGCAGAGTTAGGATTGACACACTTATAAGCATCCTCCACTTTTCATCTCCTATATATATACATACATGTATATCCCACTATGAAGTACATTTGTTATATCTAAAAAGCCTTCTCCAAAAGTAGGTATAAATGAAACTCATTTTCCCCAAGACAATGATGCTTGCTCTAGTCATGGTGGTGATGACACGTGGCCTCGTCGAGCAAGCCGACGGCCAACGATGTGGCACTACCTTTTTCTCGGCTTTGGTTCAGATAATACCTTGTAGGACTGCGGTTGCTCCGTTTAGCCCTATCCCGCCAAGCGATGCTTGTTGCTCAGCCATCAAAACACTCGGCCAGCCTTGCTTTTGCGAGCTTGTTAATGGCCCTCCGATCTCTGGGGTCGATCGCAACATGGCGATGCAGCTCCCTGACAAGTGCACCACAAACTTCGAACCATGTATATGATCTCTCTTCCTTTCTGTGTATATGTAAATATGGTCTAGTAATATCACAAAAATTGAATATCCCAATACTACAAAGCTATCGCATTGCGGGGTTCTGGAGATATCTGATGTGAAACTATATTACAAGCATATTTGAAACCATTTACTAGTTCGAACATCCCTTTTGAATAGCGTGTTTCTTTCCAACAAGCCAATTTCGGTGACAAGTTTCCCTTTTTGAGAAAAAATCCGATGAAAAAGTTTTTGCTTGGAAACCCCATTTGAAATAAGAATTTGCATTAAATTATCATTTGAATTTTGATGTTGCTGACTTTGGATGTCAAATTTGCCAATAACAGGACCTTCTTCAAAAGAACTTATTTTCGTAAAATAGTTTTGAAATAAGCTTATTTCGGTAAATAATTTTAAAAACATGCTTATTTAGTTATTTTGATGCATTTTCAGAAATTGATCGTCAGCCAATCTTGAAATCTTTTAGGCATTCTATTTTCGTATTTCCTTCCATGTTATAGTTTCTATTATTCGATACATTTGCAAGATATCATATAGTAAAGCTGTGCATTTGTTTAATATGTTGCAGGTGGTATGAGGAAGTGAAAACACAAATGCAAAAACGGGGAAGTGATTAAGGGAATAAACAATGAGATTTAGCACTAGGTTTCTTAATGTCATATGAACAACTTTTTTCTCTATGCATGCTTCTAATAATATGTAGTGGAGTTGAAATTATGAGATTAATCAAGTTAGATCTAGGTTCCTCTCGATTGTTGTTCTTTTCGGGCTTTGCTCCAAGATTATCTGTACATAATGAATGGATATAATCGGCACAACAAATAATTATGACGTGAATCGAGTTGTATATAACACCGTGAACTACTCTTCATGTCACGATTATAAATGATCAGAATATTAACGACCAGAAGCAACACGATCAACGAACAAGAAGGCCAACGCAGGCGGACACAAATTAGATCGTCACGAGTGGCCCAACAGAGAGAGAGAGACCCGACGCCTCCCTTGTCCTCACCCCGCTTCTCCACCCCTTTTACTCTCCATCTCGCCCCTCCATCACCACAATCTTCACCTAGCCTCGCCTCTTCTTCCACCTATCCTAACTTCTCCGGCTAGATCTTGTTGGCAAAGGTCAAATCCAGCCAACCGAGACCCGATCAGGTCAACCCAGCTTTGGTCAAGCCGGGCCAACTACATTTCAGCCGGGCTAATGCCAATCCAACTAGGTCAGACCCGATTTGGCCTCCCTCTTCCCATTCCCGCTAAAGCCTTAATTTTTCTTGTCCCTACCTTAAACTCCTAGCTTCTACGGATTGGCGATACTAGATGTCTCTGATAGGTCAGCTTCTTGTTGCCATCTCCTTGTTGATATTTGTAGATGCCACAGTGGCGTCGGTAACCGGTGGGTAGGGTGGGGTGCGGGACTGTCCACCTTTAAGCCAAACCAATTCTCCCTTCCTCAAAATTTTTGATTAGCAGGTTTTGGTAGATGAACATGTCGCTCCATCCAGCTAGATATTTCTCCTTTTGTATCCACACAATGATGAGATAATTAATTGATAGTTGTATCATGTCTGGTGCAATCCATCTTCATTTTATTAGCCAACGTAAATAATTTAGTGTTTGAGTTTATTATTATTCTATGTTATTAATCAATTATAGGTTTAACGGACCTAACTATTGAAAATAAGGAAATTTTCTGTATTGCATTTCAAGTTTTCTTTTCTCAAGGATACGGTGGTGGAACTTGATTGCTAACCTTAGCTAAGAGTAATTGGGCTTTAACGTTGAGTAGTGGATGTGAAATGTGATACACTATCAATCTATCCAGTGGGTTTAGACGATTAGCAGTAGATGCAAAAATTTTTCTATGGGAATAAAGTTTATGTATAAGCTCTATTTAGGGTGAAACTTAGTTGGTTCAACTTGTTACATATTTTTTGTGTGTTTTTAGACTGATATGCTGTCTTAGTTCAACTAATTTGTGTTATTTTGTGTATTTCTAGTTGTATTCGTTGACTAAAAAATTCTAAAAGTTGGATTAATAAATAGTGAAGTGTTTTAGCACTATGAACCATAAGATTATTTATTTTGATGAACCAAACAAATGATTATTGTATTAAGAATTTTCACAATGCTCATGTTATTATTCTTAGAATAAATGTGTATATCATGTTTGTTTGTGATCATTGGTTATATTGTTTATGACATTGATCATGTCATCGTACTTGAAAATATTAGTCTATAATGTGCTAGTATTTCGTTCATGATGATGTTGCTTATATTGGCTTGTTTTGGTTATAGCATTGATCAGTAAATCGGCGATGATATTCATGTTATCTATCTCATTCTATAAGTTTAAATGTTCCAATATGCTGTATCAATTACAATATCAGACATCGATTGAAACTTATCATGTTACTAGCCACTTGATAACAGACATTGTTTAATTTTTAGAAAAAGGTTATCATCAACAAAAAATAATTTAAAATTAAAAAGAATTATTTTTTATGATAACAAAAATTGTTTTAAAATATACAAATCTTGTATTATTATTGTACTAATATTTTTATCGAGTTTTGCAAGTAAAAATATTGTACAATAATTAAAAAATGGATAGGGCTTAATGGTGTGAAAGGAAGTCAAAAAGTTATGGCTTGAGGCAGTCTTGGAGACTAATTTTTTAGCCTGTTCAATGAGTGTCCGGAGAGTTTTTGTCGCCGAAAGGTCACCGAACCATTGATAGCAAAGTTGATTCATGGAGGATCAAGATAGAAAAAAATTTAAGTTTTTTCCCTATGCTCGATGACCATTAGACCGGTTGTCTGCCGCTGGACAGTCATTGAATAGGCGACTCAGAATCGTCAAATAACTGTAGACAACACAATTTCAATGTTGAAAAAGATACGGCTTACGACGACTCAACGTGGAAACAAATGTGCAGCCTTGTCCTCTCCAAATCTTGATTTAAACACTCATCCAACACTCCATTGATATAAGGCTATCATCTTGCAAGCTCAAAAAGTT
>MKEJ01031294.1:0-19942 GCA_001753735.1 Embelia ribes
TTGTGTGTTTGTGAGTTTGGTTATAGATTTCACATCGCAACCCTGGGTCCCGGGTGGTTGGGATTTTGGGGCGCGACATTAGCTACTTTTGGCCACAATCGACTCTATGAAAGTGGAATGGAATATTGTCGTATAGTCTTTCACAAATCGATTGTAACATTATAGATCAGGGTTTCAAATGATTTATTCCAAGCATTTAAAATCAAAATTTATATGAAATACATCTACTGCCATGCATTAATCGAGATATAATTATGCATTTTTAAGTTTAATTGATATAATTAAGAGAGTACAAAAATTGTATATATAAGTGGGTTTTTATGCATAGAGGATGAAGTAAGAGATAGGGAGAGAGTAAAAAATATTATGTTTGAGATTGGATGGAGAAGATAAAATATTAATTGTAGATTTTATTAAAAAAATAGTGTTATTAGACATTAAAGATGAAACTTTGAAATTTTTGGTTGAATTTTTGAAATATTTGGTTGAATGAA
The DNA here is from genome assembly GCA_001753735.1 of Embelia ribes. Lineage (NCBI taxonomy): Eukaryota > Viridiplantae > Streptophyta > Magnoliopsida > Ericales > Primulaceae > Embelia > Embelia ribes. The sequence goes on from MKEJ01031294.1 coordinate 495, forward strand.
GAAGATAAATCATCGTGAGAAAAAATGGGTATTTTGGTCATTTAGAGATGTGGTGCTAAGTAAAATTTTTGTGGTACCAATAGTACTAATTTAAATCAAGAATAATTAGCGTGGTGCCGAAGTAAATTTAACTTCACAAGTGTGATGCCAATATAACGAAGTGTCGAAAATAAAACATATGGTGTCAATATAATCGCCAAAAAACAAAAAAATGCCTCATACTTGTGACCATGCATAAATGGACACACTAGTTTATGTAACATAGATTAAACCCTATATTAATAAGAATTCTTATCAATTCCTCATAAATAAAGTACTCAAAGTATGCCAATATGATCTTAACGAGGTATAAGATTTTGCATAAAAATATGCTGGGCTTCCCTAATTGGAAACATGTTTCAAAAAAAGAAAAAAAACAGTCATATTGAAGATGTAAATGGGATAAATAAGATTTTATGTTTCGTTCATTTTTACAGATTTGTACACGAATGTTAACCATTCATACAATTCCAAACTCATTGCTTGATCCTTTTTAGTCTTTATGATTAAACAAGAAAAGTAAAAAATTATATCAAACACACGACATGCAACTATGTAAAGCAATAAAAATGAAAAGAATGCTCTATGGTCTATGACAATTGAATATTCATCTTTACACTTCCTCTGTACACACTCTACTACGAATGCACTATCGCAAACGTAACGCGAACCGAGCATAGGGTTGTTCACTTGAGGTAGCATGTCAAAGGCCTCCGCACTTGCTGTATTTGTTTGTCCACGAGTCGGAGTTCATACGGGTCTGTGGGTTTGCAAAACTGAAAAGAAAAACTCATGACGTTTACCTATCCTGTACTAATGGACATATAGTTACAACATGGGTTCATGTTGATTCATACAGCAAATCAATTATATGTTATAGCATATGGCTAGTTTAGTATTTTGTTCTCGTACATTTTGGTTTTAGTTCTTTTTGCCTAGGTATTTGTTAATTTTAAAATATCCAATATTTAATAATTTGCTTGTACTTTTCTGTTGATGCTTTTACAAGCAAGTTTACATGCAATTTTTCATAAATTTCTTTGGTTTTTCTATTATTAATTATTGAAATAATTCCAAATATACTTATTACTTTTTTCACACATACATAAATTTGTATTTCTTATAATAAAAATTACCATTTTTCCAAGCGTAACGCTACTTATAGAAGTAACTTTTTAAAATTTATTTATCAAACACTAAAATTATTCCTTGTTAGAATCGACTTTAAAAACATATATGAGAAACAAAATTTGAAAAGTAACAATATTACGAAATTAAAGGTTTGTTTGGTTCGAGCTTATCTAATCCAATTATTATTATTATTATTTTAACTATGCAAAGTATTTCATATATGTTTTTATGCCAAAAATACCCTTTGATTTTAAAATATTTTGCAAAAGCTTTGATGTTTAATTATAATATGCTAAAACCTATTTCAATTTGTCCTTTAACACATTTGATCATGGATAAGGACATGAATTATCACATTATCTAATCTAACAAACTCACTCCCTTCACTTATATTATCATAATTAAAACGTGCATACATGGATATGCATATATTCAACTTGTGCCTTCATATTTGACCTAATTCTATCTCTCAAAATTTTGAGCTATGCACCAATCAAGCCGTAGCAATCGAAGAAAGTAAATTATTCCTATTCTAAATTTATATTTTATGGACCCTTTATTGGTAAATATATTAACAAATTTATCAATTTAGCTATGTAATTTCCAAAACAAATTCATTATATGTTACTTCTATTTTTTAATGTGTTATTTCTTATCTTTTGTTATGTCAAGATTTTTGTGGATTGGACAGTTAAATAAATAGTGTTTTGCATAAATTGTTTGGCAGGTCAAAAAACCCATTGGATCTTATAAAATTTTGAGTTTATTTATGTCGTTTAATGTTGTTGTAAAATAAATTTGATGGGCAATAGTTTAAAATTAGTTTTTATCCAAATAATAAATAAATTTTTTGACCATGTTTTCTAAGATAATAGTGTTTTTTTTTTTATAGGTTTCTAATCAATTTATTTCCTCTTGAAGAATTTTATAGCCAAATGTGATATTTTTTCTAATAGTAAATTTATAGTACAAGCATGATTTTATTTTTTTAATTATTATTTACTTGTAAAAGGGCCTCATCTACACGCACAATGTACGTGTGGATTCGCTATTTTATTCAAAAATAGCAAAAAATGTTAACTTAGATACCAAGCAAGTCAAATAAAATAATTAAAAATTATTAAAAACAACTAAATAAATAAGAAATAAAAGATGAATTCCTAACAAGATAATTACATGTCTATATATACACCTTTTATTTGAAACGGGGCAAATCCTAACCAACTCATCCACACTTCTGAATTTTTTAAAATTTGAGATTAAACAAATCTTTTATGTATAAAATTTAAATTTTAAAAAGCCTATCCAATTTTAATTATTATTATAAAATAAGATAAACGGTTTTATGCGATGGGCTCCATTTTTTTTTTTAATAAAACCCATCAAAATACAATAGAAGCCGAGTCAGAACAGAAGAGAACCCTCTGAAAAACCTCTCTCTCTCTCTCTCTCTCTGGGGGAAGAAGATGGCGAACTCACCGAATGTGAACGTATACCCACTCTCCAGCTACAGCTTCGGCACTAAAGAGCCGAAGATGGAGAAAGACACCTCCGTCGCCGATCGCCTTGCTCGCATGAAACTCAAGTAAACTAAATATTTCCCCCCTATTAATAAAGCTTCTATCTTTTTTATTTATAATTAAGATGTTTTATCTAACTATTAAGCATTTGAGTTGGGTAGAAGTTTCAATATTGGTTTTGTTAGTGAAACCTAGATCAACAGCATCTCAATCTGATCATCTTTGTTATTTCTATTTAGCAAATTATTACTTGTTCGAGAGATTTGTGCACTGCCTGTTCATATATATATATATATATATATATTGTTATTGGGGAAGGAGTTAGTGTTGTTCATATCTGGTATGCATGGAGAAACAAACCTATGAGTTTGCTAGGGGCTATAGCTCCTTATGATTTGAAAAAATCCCCATGTTAACCTATTTCTTAGTGTAAAAATTTATTTTATGCAGCTTTATTACTTCGTAAAAAAATTTGATGATATTTAGCCCACTTTAAAAGATTTATATGGCATCCAGCCACTGTTGTTATAAACGCTAGATGCCCTTAAGGCGCCGAGACCTCTTATCGCCTCACGCGCTCGTCCGAGTAAGGCAAGGTGCTAATTATTTCTAAAGGAATCCGCATGATCTCCCAAAATTCTTAATTTGTTTTGGTTTATTTGGAAGTACATATAATCTTGTCAAAGATTTAGGTAATTGAATGTCGCTTCTTGAAATGTAATATGCGACCTTTTATAGTTTGTACTACTAATAATTTACTTCATTAAGTACAATAAGTGATGAGGATGATATGACGCATCATAAAAATACCTTAAACCACAAAGACGTAGAATGAATTGGCGCTAGCCTAGGCAACACTTTAGTATCGTCGCTCGCCTGGACCCATATGAGACCTTTTTGTTTCGCCTCGCCCAGGAGCCTAGGGGGCATTTAATAACACTGCATTCAGCATCCCCTATCATACTCTGTCTCTACACCTGCTCACCGATCGTGTAGGTCTAAGAGGAAAAATGTGGGATCCATACCCGCTTGTACCCATGGGTATATGGGGCATGTGCAGTTCAGGTGAACATATACTTATTCTCTAGATATAGCTTTAGAGCTAATAGCCCCAGATAGAGAAAGGTTTTTTGTCGTTGACCCCCTTGTTAGTATGAAACTCGAGGAATTTTCCCAAATAAACAGCTCTCCTTTTGATAGCTCATTAAGATATATTTGTTAAGTTAACCATTTAAGCTAGATAAAAATATGTTGTCTTTAGGTCTATTTCTAACCGTAGATCATAGTATCTCATTGTGATCATATGTTATTTTTATTTGTTAATTTATTTGGTATTGAAGATATACGGGGAAAAGGCTTCTTAAAAATGTTATCTTTGGTTATCTTTGTCTGAGGGCATTCCCACGAGTGATCCTAAATGTATCTCTAACTATGTTTTAGGATTAAAACTAAGAAAACTCTCACTCCAGTGTTTCTAAAATTATTGAATCATCTAAAACATGGGGAATTTGCTACAATGCTTACTTACCCTAAACCAGTCTATTTTAAGTTTGAGGGGTCTGTTGGGGACATTCTCTATATTGTTGCTTCAATTTAGAGTTTGAGGGGTAGGGATTAAAATTTAAGGGTTGGAAACGGGGAGTTGGTGCAAACAAGTTCTCTCCTCCCTTAGTTCATAGAGAGAGAAAGCTCCTTCCGGAAGAAGATGTTGAAGTTGCCTTCAGTGAACGTATACCCACTCTTTAGCTACAACTACGGTACCAAGGATCCCAAGATGGAGAAAGATATCTCCGTCGCCGATCGCCTTGCTCGTATGAAACTCAAGTATATTCCCAATTAAACATCTCTCTTTTAATAGCCTATTAAGTTATCTTTGCTAAATTAAGCATTTATGCTAGAAAAGTTACATCTTTGTGTCTATCCCGAATCTAGATCAGATTGATCACGTGTGACACTAGATCGCAATCATTGAAACATTTTCCAATTAAGGATTTCTCTTTTAATTATCCATTAAAAAATCTTTGCTAAATTAATCATTTAAACTAGATACGATAGAGAATGTTGTCTTTAGCTATATTTCTAAACCGTAGATCATAGAATCTCTGATTTAGGGGAGTCGCATAATGTCCCTGAATGGAGTGCGATACTAGATTTTAGAGATTAAACTAATGGAACCATTTACCATTGTATCTAAACACTATTCAATCATCTAAATAATAGGGGCTTGCTATCATGATACTCTTGAACTAGGGGCTACTTTTCATCCCTATGCTATTTAAGTTGGGGCTGATGATTCTTTATTTATTTTTTAATGGAGAAAAAGAAGAAGGGGGAGGAGAGAAGGGGAGTGTTTTGGGTTGATTTGGAAGAATTGAGGGGGATTGAGAAATTGAAAATTCTATCTTTAGTCCCATTTCTACACCCTAGATCATTGTATATCAAATTGATCATGTATGTTATTTTATTCTTTTAATTAGTTATTGGGTAAAAAGGTGGGACAAGGCTTCATAAAGGTGTATTATGTGGTCTATTTGTACTCTAGGTCATAGCGTCTGAAATTGATGACATGTTTTTTCTATTGAAAAATATTTTAGCTAAATTAGGTGTTTAAGCTTATTAAAAAGCTATCTTTGGCTCTATTTCGACATTCTAGATCATAGTATCTTAAATTGATGAACTTTTTAAAATTTTACATACTTATTAGTGGAGTGCAGCAATGTGAAATAGAAAAAAATAATTCCAATGCAATCTATGGTTCTATTTCTAAACTGTAGATCGTAGTATCTCAGATTTATTATGTAGTTTTTTTTTTTAATTTGTATCCTGGGGTAGGAGGAGGGGAAGGGCTTGATAAAAAGGCTACTTTTGGTTTAATTGTGAACCCTATATCAAAGCATATCAGATTGATGATGTGTTTAATTAGTTTGTATTGTTCTTGGGATGACAGCTACATGAAGGAGGGAATGAGGACTAGTGTCGAAGCCATTTTACTGGTATGTTTTCTCACTTGAGTCATCAATTGCTATCTAGTTATTTTCTTCTTCTTCTTTTTTAATGCTTAGTTAGGTCTGCAGAATAGTGGTTATGCCATTCAGCTTTTGTACAGCATTGAACCTTGTGGAAGTATGGACTTATTGACATGTTTGGTGTCATGAATGGCCCCGGTTTAATTTTGTAATTTGTTTCTAAGGATTGGTATGAGGAACTTTAAAAAGTCCTAGTTTACTCGGTGGGCATGTTTTTCGAAATGGCTTCACCATTATATTTGAACCCAATTGAAGATTTAACCTTGAAGACTATATAGCAAAGAGAAAGATCCTTAGGCAAGAGGTTATACAGTTATAATCAAGCACATGTTCCATGGGGGCATGTAATAGATTGACACACTTCAAGTTTCAATGTCGCCATGGGCTACTCTCGATATTGACCCATTATGACAGCATGCTTCTCTCATGTAGACTAGTCTGGGTTTAGTAATTTTAAGTCAACATGTTGGTTACGACTTTTGTTTCTTAACTCACTTTGGGGCATGCTATTGACACTATCTGGGTTCATGACTACTGCAAAGCAGTATAAATTTAGACCATCCTATTGGCTGCGATTCTATTATTTGTTATTAATAGTGGCCTGCTGTGAAGACACGGATTAAATTACCAAGTTGACTTCTTGCAAATTTGATGAAATTTACAGCTTGGCCCTTTTAGGTCCTCTTGTACGCTTTAGGTTTGGGCTCTTGTGAAATCTCTTCTGAAATATTTTCCCACCCTGGAGCTTGTCCTTTCAGAAAATTTATGAAAAACCATATTCTTGAAGTCTTGCTTGTCAGAGCAAGGTGCACAAAGGTTAGACACATTGTTAAGCTCATACTTCACTAACCGACACATAAAACAGCATACTATGTTCCTGTTTTCTAAGTGGTAGTATGCAGCAAGGAAAAGGCCTGGTTTGGACTTTGGGCTGCTACGGACCTAGCGTGAACCATTATGTTTGGCAAGCTATTTTCTTTTTGAAGTTTAATTTTGGGAACTGAAAGATACCAGCATTAGTTGGAAGAGACTAGAACTAGTAAGCTACTTAGTTCTTAGTCCCGGCTACCTCTAGTCCAAGGTCCTACTTTTGTGGTTTATCGATTTAGATCTTTATCAAGTGTTTATTGGTTTAGTTTCGACAGATATGCTGTTTTTTTCTTCTATTCTGCTTCTTGCACATCTATGTTTTAAGCTGTGTATTATATCATCTGCAAGTGGGTCGTGCTCTTTTGATGATATTAATTATTAATAGTTCGCAGAGGCATGTTTCAAATTTTGATTCAAGTCTGCTGCTTGCCTCGTTATTCCAATTATTCTGATATTGTTTTAATGGACAGATGTTTGAAAGCCAGGACAAATGAATAGGTTTGTAGGAGCCTAGGGATTTGAGATTTCTTCTACTTTTATGCTCGAGAAAGTGCAAGGCTGGTGTTTTGATTTACCCTTAAAGAAGGAAAAGTGTTTCAGGTTATAAAATTAATAAATTTTCACCGAAACTCAATTGGTTCTTTTATGGTTGGCGTGGGCTACTTCTTTTGGACTTGGTTTGTAATTGGTCTCAGCTCAACTGCCTGTATAAGGTTTTGCGGAGTTAATGGCACTGGCACAATTTTCATCTAAATAAAGTGACTTTCTTTCTCAAAAGATTTGTCTTTCTAATGAGGTTGAAAGCTGGTTAGTATTGGACAAGAGTGGAGAAGTGGATAACTTGGATTAGAAAGTGAAAGAGGTCCATATTGGACAAGGTTTGGATGAGATGTAATGGAAGAAATATTGTCTTTAATTTTTATCTTTTTTTCGTTCACAACCTAACGTCGTCTTCCGTGCATTTTGTACTAACAATTTTTACCCTGCAAAACCACAGTGACCGAGATAAGTGACATATTCAGGTTCAAAATTTCATCCTAAAACCTGAAAGGCATAGTTTTCTTAAGATTTGGAAATGATGTTCAACTGTGGAAAATTTTTGTGAATATCTTAAAGCTGTATCTGTTTGACATGCAAACCTGTCTGTTACATTCATGATGGTGACAACATTTACCTTGAGATAATAATCATGTTGCCCATCATGCTTAGTTTGCCATTATATAGGCTTGCAACGGAGGCAGAAAAATAAAGTAACTTATCTACTTTGGAAATTTAGCTCTATGTTTAGATCTTGAAGAAAACAACTGGCCAGTTTTGTTTACCACAACCTACAATTTTACGAGAATAACACAATAGGGCGTGTCCTTCCGATGAAGTTTCCTGCCAACTATCAATATGATAGGAGACCTAAGAAACCCGGACACGGACAAGGGTTTGAATATGGACACAGATACGGACACGGGACTTGTCAATTTTTAAAATTAAAATTATTATTTCATAGGTAATAAAATAAATATACATAGCATCTCATTATCATGCTTGTTCCATGTTCAATATCTCCTAAAATTGATATTGGTGGTAGTTATAGCCTTAAGTTGAATTTCTTTAAGTTAGTGACATGCAATGCACGCATCCATTGCGACTTGTGGGTCTAGGGTTCATCCCGTTGGAAATAATCTCTCTGGAAACAGGGGTAAGGTTGTGTACATCACAACCTCCCAGACCCCATAATGCCGGAACTTTGTGCACTTGGCCGTCTATATATATATATATATAGATAATAAATATACTGAAAGTAACTAAAAAGTATATAATCTAAAAATATGGCAACAAGCTAGCATATAAATGTATGTAGTCAACAATTTTTATATAATTAAACATATCTTAGATTCTTGTTTTCATTATGTATTAATATTTTCCTATGTAATATCAAATCTCAACTCAGGTAAACCTCAACTAAAAGCAAGTTATTGTCCCTTGATATTCCATATTGATTCTCCGTCACAGAATTTGAAGTTTTGAGAAAGAATAGTTTAGAGGCTTGCCAAACTGATTGTTTGACACATACTTCGAAGTGTCTTTTGAGTATGTTTGTCTGATGTGTCGTACCTAGACACTTCATCCATTTTGATGGGTCGGTAAAAGAGTATTCTTTCAGAGAAAGTTTTGTATCTCTCTTTGTATTTTCATGGTACTACCGTGATTTGTACTGTGAATAAAATGCTTCATGAATTATTTGTTCTTACAGGTCCAGGAGCATAATCATCCGCATATTCTTCTCCTACAAATAGGAAATACATTTTGCAAGCTCCCTGGTGGCCGTCTTAAACCTGGGGAGAATGGTGCGGTGCCATATTTTTTACTGTAATTGTTTCTTACGGCTTTAGATATGCATTAAACTCTTATTATTTTTTTATTATTTTATCTATTCTTTCAGAGATGGAAGGTTTGAAAAGAAAGCTGAACAGCAAACTTGGTGCAAATACACCTGGTTTTCAGCAAGATTGGAAGGTATAGTGATTATGTTCTAGTCTACGGGACAAAAAGATATGGAAGTTGGGGGCTGTTTTTCTAGTAATGTGCTCCTGTTTTCTGCTATTTAGACTCAGAAAACTTATTTTGTACAGGATTTTAGTTTTATTGATAATACAAAATTTAAGTTTTCAAAATTACCTTTTAGGGAATATGATAACCAAACGAGTTTCGTGATGAACTTATTAAAGAAAAAGTTTCCCGAAACCATTTTTTAATAACCCATTTCCGAAAAAACCCAACCAATAGTCTTGTTAATGCTTAAGAACAAGATAAGAGTTATTCCCTTTAGAATTTAAATCTCCCTTGGGAGTCTCTGTTTCAAAAGTTGCATGTTCTTCATGGATCCATATCCTTCTAAAATTCTTCTTAATGCAGATAGGTGAGTGTGTTGCTGTTTGGTGGAGGCCAAATTTTGAAACAATTATGTACCCATACTGCCCTCCTCACATAACAAAACCAAAGGTAAGCATGGAAGGCGGTATAATTGCTAGGGGTGGTAACGAGCCAAACCGAGTATTAGTCATACTCGAACTCGACACTACTCAAGCTCGAGCTCGAATCGAGTTTGTGTGAATCAAACTCGACTCCGCTGAAAATGTGAATACTCGAGCTCGTCTCGGAAATTATATTTTTGTCTATATTGATAAATAAATGTTTTTATTTACATATATTTATGCGTATATGGTAATACATATATAAATGGGTAAATTACACTTTGCCCCCATGAGGTTTATGACAATTTCATAATACCCCATAAGGTATCTGAAATTACACTATCCCCCCATGAGGTATATATAACATTGCACTTTACCCCCAAAAGTTTTTGGCACAAAGTGAAAATCAGCTTTAAGGTTGTAAGTTACTCCTTAAATTACCAAATTACCCTTTATGTAGCATCTGTTCTCTGACTTTTTAAATTTCTTAAAAAATAGGTTGTATAATTATTTCGTATATAACAATATATTTTCCTTAAATGGTGATAGTATTTCTCTAATTTTCACAATCATTAGCTTCAAAATGAATAAATTAGATAGTAAAGTTAAGGGTAAAATGGTCTTTTTCCATGCAAATCAAACTTGTATTTTGACTTGGGAGCAAAATGTATTTCAGATACCTGAAGGGGCATTCTGAAATATTCAGAAACCTCATGGGGACAGTGTGTAATTTTCCCAATATAAATATATTTCTATACATATACTACTTGAGCTTCTCGCAAGCTAAATGAGTCGAGTATCATAATACTCGAACTTGACTCAAACTCGAATTAAGTATAAAACTCTACTCAAACTCGACTTGTTTAGTACTTTTTAAAAGCTTGAAATTACATTGTGAATTCTAATTTAGTTCAGTATGCATGTCAAAGTAAAATGGTATCTTCTCTTTCTTCCTTTGAAGCCACAATGTACTCGTGCTTCTCTTCTCAAATTATAAAACCCAAGTTTTCTAAATATGGTTTTTTCCTTCATTTCTCCTAATTTTCATTTTAACAAGTGTTCCTTTTCTTTCTCTAAATGCAGGAGTGCAAGAAGCTTTTTATTGTTCATCTTTCTGAAAGGGAGTACTTCGCGGTGCCAAAAAACCTGAAACTCCTTGCCGTTCCGTTGTTTGAACTCTATGATAATATGCAGGTATATTGGTTGACTCTACATTTTCTTACGTACTGACAATATTTAGGGGTGAGAACGAACAAAGCAAAGCTGGGGTTTGCTAGACGCAAGCTCTACCCTATATTAAGCAAGCTTAATTTTAAACCTATCTTGAATCTGTAACAAAATGGTTACATGCCAAGTGGAGCTTGTATTTCAAAAGCTCATAAATCAATCTATAGCTTGCTTGTTTATGAAATGAATTAACACTCGAGAAAGGAATAGTGCTTCAGCTAATTTGTTAATGACTAATGCTCTATTTCTTATGATCAATAGTGCTAGAGCTTAGTTTTTTTCATTATTCTAAGAAAGAATGAAATGGCCTTTGCGTCTTTTTATTAATAATAATAATATAAATTTCTCTACTGATTGTGTTTGGATATTATTACAATAGCGACTTGAATGGATTGAACATATACATATGTGGTGGTCCCCGCTTGTTGAATTGAACAATGTCTGTATCCAAGTGTGATGGTGAATCTCTATGCCAACGGTGTATAGAAAATGTACTCTTTTTATAATGGGCACTAACGTCAATGCCACATAGTTCAGTTAAATATTGTGTAATCTTTACCTTTTAATTGCAAAGTTTTTCCCATTGAAATAAGTACCGTATGCAAGCATCCCTTTTTCTCTCTTGTTTCCCTGATGAATGCATATACCTTACTAATATGAAATAAAGCTTAACCTATTAGTTCCTCTTAATTTTTTCAATATGTATTTACTCCCTTCTCTTCTTTTCTTTGTTGGCAGAGGTACGGGCCGGTCATATCAACCATCCCTCAGCAGTTGTCGAGGTTTCATTTCAAGATGGTCCAACCTTAAATTTCATGATAGCTATGGGAGCTTTAATCCTGCAAACCTGAAATAGAACTCTTTAGACTTCTAAAACTTTAAATTTGCAGACAGCAAGGATGATTCAAAATAAATTATGACCCCCAATCTTATGCATTTTGACTTCTTGTGTGATGAAAATGATTTGCAAAACAAAATTCTCTTGCGAAAAAAAGAGATTTCAGCACTACAGTGCTAATGATGATCCAGGGGCAGCCTAGTCCTTTGCTTGTTGCCCCTTTTTCCCTATTTAAGGCAGCGTTTACACCAAGGCTTTCTCAATAGATCAGGCATGAAGATGAGGAACTTGGTTAAATTATTGTGCAAGCCTCGCTGCTAGGAAACATGCCGTGCTGTCCTTTAGTTACTTTTTTCATGCCGATCATATAATTTGATCATGCTTTTCATTAGTTATTTTGTTTGTATTAGCTTTTTGTTAGATTTCTCTCTCTGCATTGCATTGAACATTTTGAGGTGTAATCTATGTGCGAAGCTTTTTTACTTGTCATCTTAGGCCCGGGTTTTTTGAGGGTTATGACGACACCAGATGTAATCTATGGGTGAGAAACTATTTACTTGTCATTGTAGGCTCTGGTTTTTCAAAGTTATGAGTTATAACAACACCCTTTTGAATGAAATCATTTTGTTGTTCGAGTTCGTAATTCCTTAAAGTGGAAGTTTGTATTTCTTGAAAGTAGGGTGCCTATCCGCTATTATCGGCGTCTTATAGGGTGGGAAGGGTGCCGCATCACCAAGTATATAAGTGTTTTGATATCGATAATGGTCTATTGCGTCTCCCCTTTTGGAAGTTCAATGCCATGCCTGGGTGTCCCAGCAACTGTGTTGGTGTCAAGTTGCATAAATTGAATTTCAAGTTTAAGCCTTACTTCAGCAAATAAAAAAATTAGAAAAATATATAGAATATATAGCAATATTTTCAGAATCACACTGGTCCTCTTACCAGTGTAGGATTTTGTTCCGTTTTAGCTGTTTTGTTGGTGTTTCAACCACAGTTCAAGTGCAGCTCAAATGCTTACGAGTGTGCGTTGCTTGCTTGGGAAGATGTAGTTTCTCCCTTGGAAGAAGGTGGTTTAGGCATTAAGAGAATTAAAGATTGGAACAGAGCCTTTATGGCTAAAGCTGTGTGGAGATTGTGCTGTTTCACTCATAACTCCTCTTGGAAAGACCGAATTCAAGCTAATGTTAATAGAGAACAAACCTTTTGGCAAGCTAAGATCACCTCCTAGTGCTCTTGGATGTGGAGGAAGATCTTACAAATGAGACCTCTGCCGAAGAACCTCATCGGAAATCAAATAGGAAATGGCAGTAAGACTGTTTTTGGCTTGATCCATGGCTATGGTCAGAGCCTATTTGCAATAACGTGAACGATGAGATTATATTGGAGACCAAGCGACCTATCCAACTTAGGTACCTTCAATTGTCCTCCCTCTAATTCCAATGCTCCAAGGGAACTGCAGAATAACCCTAAGATTGGGCAGCGAAGGCGTGTGTCTTGTTCAAAGGGAATAGCTTGAAAGCCTGTGAGTGTGTACAATATATGGAAAGAAAGAATGATTGCTTGCACGGGAACACAGCTAAACCAGAGGTGGCAATAGTTCGAGCAGCCTGTGAAATGATTTGCGCCTCCTTGGGGAAGCTTAGAAATGTTGGAGATTCTATAGGGAATAGGAATTTGCAACGCACCTGGAAATTAGACAATCAAATTTTCAACAATCTGAAGTTAGCCTTGGTTTTCTTCTTGTTATAAAGTTTACCAACCCAAAAAAAAAAATTGTTTATTACCATATATGATTATGCGTTCGAGTAGCACCTGCATTCAAGTTGTTGAGTGTGTGTCATTCCTCATTCCGTAAGGTCTCGTGTTTGCTCGAGACTCGCGTTGTGGGTCTGATGAGGCCCACGAAAATGCCTCAAGGAGAAAAATAGCATTGTAGGCTGGGAACAAGGGGCGGTTGAGGAAGAGATGGTGGTTTGTTTATATTGCTCGAATTCTTGTGACATGGACAATTGTTCGGATTCGGCTTTGAAGTAGCGTTTTCCGAACTGGTACGATATGGGATTTCTGGAAGGACAAATAGATGATCGCGCGTCATTTTCATTCGAGGGATGAAGAAATTTGGTGGGTAGTTCTATATGAATACACAGGTGCTTCTGTGTTCTCTATGCATGTGTTGTGCAAAGATTATATACTTGTCTTCTTCATTCTATTCCATAATTCGATAGGAAATGATGGGCATAGAGTTTCGAGTGCCCGGACTCTTACGTTGTGATCATACCACATCAACTGATGGTGGGAGCGACCACAACCATTTCTATTCGTGTTGACACCCTATGTTTCGGCAGCATCCACCTTTACCAGTTTCTCTAACCGGTACAAAATTTGCACTATTTATCAAGTAAAAACCAGGACACGTAAGGTGCCAATATATAGGATCCGAACACGAAAGTAGAGTTAAAAAACAACACCCGAATAATCACATGAAATTAGTTCAGAACAATCTTAATAACCAAATTGTTGTCGTGTGGTATATACACACAGAAAATACATCACTATGCACACGCAACAATCAACCAATCGTTCCCCCGTAAGCACACAATACACTGGCAAATCCCAAACAAAAAGAAATAAATCGAAACAGAATAAAATTTACAAACACAAAATCATGATTCCGTACCAAGCTCAATTTTTAGCGATTTCAGAACAATCCTAGGAGTTTCTTCGGAGCAGTTCCTGTGGCACGGTACTTTGCCGCGGTCTCCTCTGCCTTGAGGAGTTCTTCGCCACGTTGGGCTTCGATTATTGCCCTCTTTTCTTCTGCTTTCTTGTGGATCATCACCATCTTGTTTTGCATTTTCTCTGTATATTCGGCCTTCTGTTTCTCCAATTGCTCCTGCATACGTAATTTAAAATATCAAGAAAACAAAAATGGCCTCTTTTGCTTACTGACAATCCCTCTCGACTATTTCAGCTCCAAATAAGGGACTACACCGGCTCCAAGCGGAGGGACACCAGTGCCGGCCCTATCTATTGGGTTGTCTAAGCCCGACATAAAAAATTTTGCTCCTACTATTATGTCACAAAACAAAAAAAGGCATACGAAGTCAAGAATAAAAAACAAAATGAAAGTTATGTTATACATTTTTAGCATTAATTACATCAAAAGACAATCCGATTATGGTTGGGCTTACTTGGCTAGAGCTGCTGGACTAGTCTATAATATTTTCAACATTGCTTTAATCTTTTCTTTGCCCTGACCCGGATGGGTTGCCCAAGCCCCTAGGCTTGTTGGGCTTACCCAGGGCCGGCCCTGATGCACACGTACACATACACAATTTAGTATATCAAATTCTCCTAGATCCAACAATGCAGGAACCTAGCGGATTGTCCACAAACTGACAATTTTAGGACAAATAGTCCGGAAGCTAACAGTCCAGCCCCTAGCAATTTAGTCCCGTGAAACAATCGTCTTTTTAACTTCTTGTTCTACAGATGGATTAAGTGTAGGTGATCGTTGCTACGTACTACTAATACGTATAAAATTGTATAGCACGGAATTTTTACCTCGATCTTTTTCAGTTCGGCTTCTATAGAAGCTTTCTTGCTGCTTTCCCATGACGCGATAGCAGATATCTTCTTCTGAGCTCTGTTCAATCATCTAATTTCGTGAGAACAAGATTTGGCATTGAATTTGCTTATGTACTAATGCTAATTATTATCTAAACTCGATGAACCAATAACGGTAATTTTCCCAAATAAGATATATTTATCGTTTTTGAAAATAAGAAGTACAACCACAAAAGCGGCAGCAATACTACGCCACTCTCGAAAGTACAAAGAGTTCAAACTTTAAGACGACATTTACTAAATGTATCACCTTCTTCTCCTGTATCCGAACTCAAAATTCATACATCATAGAAAGTGAAATATTTATCAATACTTGAAGTGAATTTTTAAAAACAAGTACGATAAAGAAACAGATAATCTAAACACTAAGCAACACGATAATCTCACCATGTCTGTTAAGTAAAAAGTAAAACCACAAAAGCAGAAACAATACTACACTACTTCAGAAAGTACATAAAAGAGTTAGAATTTAACAAAAATTGTTTTCTAAATACATCAGCTTCTCCCCATATTCGAACTCGCAAAGTCACACAGAACAAATTGTGAAACACGATTAGTTATCCTGAGGTATCCAATATTTGTGAGAGCATATTTTTTAAAACACGTACGATATAGAAACAGATAGCCTAAACCACGACCAATACGGCAATACCAAATCAGTGATGGCATAGGATCTATGGATACGTGTTTTGACACACTTTTTGACATACTTAAGCAAAACAATTGGATTCACATTGATCCAACGGATGAAGCGAGTAGAATAGATCTAATCATTGGATCAACGTAAATGCCTTACATAAAGTGTGTCCAAGCATGTGTGTCTGGATTATGTCCCATCAGTTATTAGCATTGCATAACAGGCTTAATACTAAATGATAAATCTCAAAATCACCACATGCCTATGAGTAGGTAACTAAGGATAAAGAGATACATATGTGTAAACATGAGGTTGTCCAAGGTTAGAATATCTTCTCCGAAACGAGTCAATCTTCCCGAGAACTTTTGTTTGATATAGGCAAATGGAACTCTACAAGTCGTCGAAGTGATAATGTACCAAAACTTTTAAGCAACTTTAGGACTATAGATTAGCACAAAAAATTTCATAATATATCTGATAGATTAAAAAAATTTCGTACTTGTTTTCAGCTTTGGATTTCTCACTTTCCTCCCAAGCCCTGACAAGGGATAGCCTCTTCTCGGTCGCAACACGCGCCAGAACAGCATCTGAAAACATGATCAAAAACAAAACCGAAAATTAGTCATCAAACCATATGAAAAACAATTTGGAACTATACAAGTAAAATGGCGAAATATTGCGATTATTATTTTCGAGTAACCCCATTACCTCTGTTAATAGATCCTTCAGCAGGCTTCTCTTCTACAGCCTCCGAAACCTCTGCAACAATTAAATAAAATTACAAAAACCGAAAAAACAAATCCAACATTGCGGTTCTTTGCTTCACTGGGTGTTTTAATTTTTAGAATTTGGGGATATAAATCGACAAGTATTCAAACAAAAACTCAAGATTTTCCATATTTTTCATAACTGGCAATAATTCGGTAAATTTATAACAAATGAAAAAAATATTCATCATGATAATTATTTGTTTAACTAGAATTTTAGTCCAAATCATGGAAACAATTAGTGAAATTCATTTAGTTTGGTTAGAAAGTATTTCTACCTTTTTGCTCAAAAGCATTCGTACCGTATTTGAGTACCCCACTCGCATTTTCTACCGTTTTGGCCCGAAAAAGCTATAAATTTTAAGGTAATTGTATCCAATTTTTTAATCTGCTTAAAATTTGCAACCAAACAAATCATGCGCAGTTGGCACAAAACCACACACGGAGAGATAGAAATATACTTTCGACGACAACGAGGGCCTTGGAGTTGTCGGGCTTGTCCTCCTCGGGCGGAGGCGGAATTACGGTTTTCTCCTCCGGCACATCTTTCGGAGACTCAACGGGTTCGGGAGCCGGGGCTGGCTCGGCCGGTGGGGCCTCCGTTTCCACCTTGGGTTGTTCCGTCGCCATTACTGAGTCCAGAGAGAGAGAGAGAGAGAGAGAGAGAAGGAAGATTCTAAGGTACAGCCGAAGAGGAATGAAAAATGTTACAGTCAATCTGTACTAAGCTGGAGTGGTTGTATGTATGTATGTATGTATGTATATGTATATGTCTGTGCTAGCATCCTAAAAGTACATAATTATAATTTTTTATTTGGGATAAAATAAATTATAATTTTAAGTGATTTCTATGTCTACAGATAATTAGATAGCATATTTTTTAGGATACATTAAAATATAATATTTTAATATTTTTATGTAACAAAAATATTAAATTAATCCTCGTGATATATTAAAAAATATAAATGTGATATTTTTATCATATCTAAATATTAAATTGTTATGTTCTAAGACTTCCTAAAAAAACGTGATATCCAATTATTTATGGACGGGATGAGTAATATTTATAAGTATTGTATATTTGTTTGGTAGAAATTAAATATATATATATATATATATATTTTGTATTGGTAATTATGAAAAGTAATTAGTAATTAAGTAAAGTACGTGAGAAGTATATTTTTGTGGAAAAATTAACAAATTTTTTTCTTTGGCATAATTGTAGTTTTGTTATTTTTAAGTAAAAAATATTTTATTTTTATTGCTGCAAATAAATAATATTTTTATATTTAAATAATAAATACATAAATAATTTACTTTTGTTTTACACAAACAAACAAGGCCATTATATACATAAAAACTAGTCATAGGGCTTGTCAATAGGTGTCTGTCATCTGTCACCTCTAATGTATGTATGTATGTATACGTCGCCAATTAAGTACATTTTTATTTAATAATTGGCCATATATATATTTAATTGGCCACTTATACATATATACATACATATATATATATGTATGTATTAATTGTAAAGAAAAATAACTCTGTTTGATATTATATGCAAAAGATTTCAAAGCACTTCACATTTGGAAGAGGAAGCATCTCCAAGAGTTGTGACCAGGACAAAATCAAACAAATTAAGCACTGAGTGAGGATTAGTCGCGGATGTTTGTCCAGGAAGTATACTGCAGCTGATCGGATATTTTAACATTTAAACACTATAGAAAGAAAATGGTTTAGAAAATGGAAAAAAAAAAAAACCTGGAACCAGTATCACCAAGACCGTGGAGTCAAACTATAGTTGCCTGATGTGTACCTTTAGGCCGGACTACATGAGTCCTTCCAAACTCAAAATCCCTTCTACAAGTGCTTCCGCCTAAGGTGGTATTCCAGTACCATTTTACTAATCACACAAAAAGACATATAAACAAGGCGTTAATTTAGATACTAACTTAATGTCCATTTGTTCTCAACAAAAAGACAGTGAAATCTCAGAGGAGCTGTTTTGTTTTGTTCTAAATCAAGATTGAAAAGACAGAAACTGTGTGACCTCTTTTAAGTTGCTGTTATTTTGATTTCAAAAGAGCTTGAATAATTTTGTAGGAACCAACAAGAAAGGTATTTGCAGGACCCCAAAACTAGGGAGGTTTCCCGAATGGTTCTCTAAAAACTGTTCTTGGAACTGATTATTTACGCCAAAAAAAAAGCAAGAATGTTTAAAAACCAAATAGTCAGACACGTTTGTTGCGTTGCTTCCAGAATGTTTCGACTTTAAAGATCCGAAAAGCAAATAAATCAGAATCATTACCAGAAGCCCTTTACAATCTAATTTTAATAAATATTATTTCTGAGACAAATTAGAGAATCTATTTACATATAAACCAAAATATTCAATTTGAAATAGAGCCGTGTAATGTCAATCAATTTTTGTTCATTATCTCCACTAGGCAAAACCATATTGGAAAGAAACATTAAACAGAAACCATAAACTAACCACAACTCACAGAAGGGCAGGAAAAGTCACGGTGATTAACAGGAGTTCCTGCAATTAAAACAAATTCAAATTGGCCATACCATCTACACTTAATCAAGCTTTCATTACTTCGTTTATCAATTAAATCAAGGCCCCTTTTTTATTATTATTTTTTATTTGAGCTGTTGTGCATTTGGACACGCATTTCATTTCAAGCCTATAAAAACTGCACCAAAGAAAACTGGTTTATATGCGAAAAACTAGCAAGTGAATACGAATTAAGTAATACAAAACCCCTTTAACAAAGGCAGAAGTGATTCAAAT
>MKEJ01031296.1:0-27624 GCA_001753735.1 Embelia ribes
TCTTTTCCCTTGATAAATCAGGGAACCAAACACAATGTAAGTATGTTTGTTGCATGCTTAAACCAATTTAGACAACTCCGTATTCATCTTATCCTTAATAAAATCCACGACTAACCTTGGCCCAAAAGATGGCGGACCACTAGTGTAACTCTTCAATAGTTATAGTCCTTCAACTTAAAAACTTGCATAACTCCGTTATCTATTTATTTAATCCCCCCATTCTCTCTCTCTCTCTAGTTCTCTCTGATTTTTCAACTCCATTCAACTAAGACACCGATCAATTATCGAAATTTCAAATTTTTTTCCAATTTTCGGCCATCATCGGCGTTGAATGCGAAGCGGTGAGGTGGAATTGGAGTGAATTTAGGAATGGGGAGCGGCGGCGCGTGTGAGAACGGCGATGTTTGCTCGTCGGAATCGGCCAACGGCTGTGAAGTCTGGAGTTGCAACAGCTCCGATGCTTCCATTGCCGATCACCTCGTCGTCATGGTCCACGGGATTCTCGGAAGGTCAATTACATAATTTTGTCTCTGTTTGTGTGTGTGTGTGTATGCGTGCGTGCGTGTGTGTGTGAATTTGTATTGAATTTTATAGTGAGGATGAATTAACATTCTTCATGGTCTTGGAACTTTTTAACAAAATTTACGGTAAATTGGAAAGTTTGCAAGCTCAATAAGTAACCACGTCAAAGTTTCATAAAGAAAAGTAGCAAATTGTGAATTTTTATTGAGTTTTATAGTGAAAATGAATTTGTAAATTCTTCATGATCTTGAATTTTGTAGCGAATTTTACTTTATAAAAATATTTTCACAATTTTGTGGTAATGGTTTCACGATTTTGTCTGTTGGTGGTTATATATGGCAGGAATGAAATGAATTCTTCATGATTTTGAATTTTGTAGTGAATTTTTTGTTTTGATGAAGATATTCACCGTTTTGTGGTAATTATTTATGGCAGTAAATGAATTAATTTGCTATTTAATATTGTTAACTGTCTAATGTCACATGCCACTAATTCAGCATGATTTCTAGTTTTTACTTCAAATTCCTATTTGAGTTTGCCTGTCATTTGGATTTCTGCCATTGAAAGATCAAAGCTATAGGCTTTATTTGTTTTTTCTTTTATGATTTTGTATCATGGAATTTAGTTTCCAGACTAGAACCCCAAACATATATATTCATATTTTTTCTATAAATTCTTTTACTGGTTGAAGTTTTCAGTTATTATGTCTCAAGTATGACTGTACGCGCCAGAGTATAGGTGAACATTCTTAGGTTAATGTATGAACATGACTCCACGATCTGCAGTAACTGCCAAAGTTTTTAAACTATCCTTGGGCTGTAGGAGTAAAGGTTCGAAAAACCGTTTAATTAAATGTTCCCGAAGCTGTTTTGGAAATTACATCTGGTACAAAATGCAAATGATACATCTGTTTTCTGATTCTTCTTGTAGGTATAGTTTTGCTTTATTTCTTACACTGGTGTTATATTACTTTTGCAGTGCCGCGGATTGGAAATTTGCAGCTGAGCAGTTTGTCAGGATGCTCCCAGATAAAGTATTTGTTCATCGTAAGGAGCTTTTTATCGAATCCTCTTCATTAACTTACTTTTACCAAATTTGCGCACCAAGTCTGTTTATACTCATGTTCATATCTATGTTACTGAAAGTACTAATATCCTAACCTCCTGCGAATTGGCATGCACGTTCCGAAATGTGGTACAACTCTGTATCAAATCGCCAAATTGGAGTAATTAAGGCAATCCGAGACAATTGCACTCTTAAAATTTGTTTATGGAGAGAAATATATTGAAGACAAACAAAATATTGATATTATTTCTACTAGAGCATTCATAACAGATTGACTAAATGCCTATTTCTAGCGATTTTAGCTAGCAAAATGATAAAAATTTCAAAAAATACTCATACATCAGTTTAACTAAATAAATGACTAATTTACCTATTAGCTATCTTCATTGCTAAATTTAAGAAGTCACTATAGCATTGCTAAACTTTTTCCCATCTTTCTATTCTTATTTTTTAATTCCTTTTTATTTCCCTCTTTTTTTTTTATTAAAGATTATAACTTTAAATTCATCAAATATATTTTTGTTTACTATACACCATATAATAGCTAGTAAAACTTTCTTCAAAATGGTATCCATGTTGACATATATATTTAACTATTTTGTATAAAATGTTTTAAAAAAATAATATTTTGCAATCAATATTGATTTTAAATATAATTATTATATATATATATATATAAAAATATAAAATATAATTAAAATTATATTCATTGGGTAAAATAACTAATCTAATACATGACATACGCAAATAGAGAACGGGTAAAATAGAAAAATGAGTTTTTAAAGTTATTTTAGCCATTTTATTTAGCAAAACTGACGTGAATGCTCTTAATTTCAAGTTTGGAAGTATTAAGTTTCATATTTCAGAACAATTATAGAAGTTTAAGCTAGGTTTAACTAGATGTTGACTTTTATGAAAGCTAATTTGGTTGCCTAATATACGCTAAGGTTATCTATAGAAGACTAACCTAACGTACTGTATTTTACAATATGTGGCATACCACGTTCCATTTTCGTTCCAAGTTCTAGAACGATCCGCGTTCCAAGAAACTTAGGTTCTTATTAAGTGGGTTGGGTTTTTCATTTCTTTCATCACTTTTTTAGTAGCTGTAAATATTTGTATCCACTATATCAGGTACTCTTCCAAGTACGTGTACTTACTGCTTCGCCATCTAAGCATTTGAAAAGGCCATACTCTTTTTAAGAATATCCAGAGTAATTTATTATTTTGTATCCATCATGAACAAGCATTCACAATATTAGTATTTCAGCTAAATAACTAACGTTACATGGCAGTATTTACTGTTTCAGAGGGAACATGGCCATTCAGTAGTAGTAATTAAGCCTATCAATAATAAGACGTAATTACCTTTTACCGTTCTCGGTGCCTATGTACTGCAAACTTAATGCTTCCTCTTCTGTGTAGCGGCAGAAGAAAAACTTTTTGAAGTTGCTGCTATTTAACTTATTTCAGTTGTGGCTGCTACTTCCCTAATGAGTCTGCTTAATTGTTAGCAAAACTTCTCTATCATTGCATATAAGCCCATAATAGAATTTTCTTCACTATTACTTTTACTGACTTGTTGTTCAGGCAGTGAACGGAATATGGCCAAGCTGTCATTAGATGGTGTGGATGTAATGGGTGAGCGATTGGAACAAGAGGTCAGTTGTTCCTTCTTTATTACAGTTCCGAGTTATATTTTTTGGATGGATTATTTTTTTTGAAATCTCTGTCTGTAATTTTTTCTCAAGAGCAGTATACATCTGGTTTTCATGATAATATTGACGTAGTGTATCAACTGCAGGTCCTTGAGGTGATTAGACGAAGGTCAAAACTGCGTAAAATTTCCTTTGTTGCTCATTCAGTTGGAGGATTGGTAGCAAGATATGTTATTGGAAGATTGTATAGACCTCCTCAAGGAGAGAATGGAGAAAAGGATCAAAAAGGTACAATAGGTGGCTTAGAGCCTCTGAACTTCATAACGGTTGCTACACCTCATCTTGGTTCAAGGGGTCATAAGCAGGTAGTGTTTAATTTTTGTCAGCTTTTGACTTTCTTAGAACCCTTAATGGTTTCAGTTCGTCCACAACTTGCTTGTTGACAGTTGGAAGAGGTGTAATTGATTAAATTTAATAATAGGCGGTGTTCTCTTTGTAAAGGCAGATGCTATACAACTGAGAAGCATACAAGTATTTCACCTTGTTTGATTTCTTGGTTATTCAGAATTATTAGCAATTAGCATTGCTTATTTTGCTTTCCTGAAACTACAATTTTGTTTTGGTCCTCTCCTTTCTATGAGGACTCTGGGTTGCAATCTGAGTTCGCTTTTGGAGAAGTAGCTACGGTATCAGCTATGTTGGGACTCTAACGCTACAATTGTTTTGTTTCTCACTAGCTTCTGAATGTATTTCCTATTTATTTTAATTGTTAGACACCAGGAACACCCTGCAGCACTCTGCCGGTGCTGAGATCTTAGTTTCTCTATGCCATTTAATGTGGTGCTCAGAATTATAGTAGTTGTAAGTATGAGATGGGAATTGTAGTCTCCTTGATTCATTCACTTCTATTATCCAGGTACCCTTTCTCTTCGGGTTAACGGCCTTAGAGAAAACTGCAGTTCTTGTGATTCATTTGATATTCAAGAGAACAGGTCGACACCTTTTTCTAACTGATGGTGATGATGGAACTCCTCCATTACTCAAACGCTTGGTGGAAGATTATGGAGGATGCTATTTCATGTGATACACTTCAACACCATTCCTTGAGTTAATTTCTCTTTACCAACAAAGCTTATGTTTAAAATTCTGATGCATGACTGACACTGATGCAGGTCCGCGTTACATTCATTCAAACGCCGAGTGGCGTATTCAAATGTTGGATATGACCGTATCCTTTTCAAAAACTATAAATACAGCTCTTTACTTCTTTTTTTGTTTCTTGTTTCTGGAAGGTTGACGCAGCTCTTCTTTGATCCTAAATTATTTCGTTAGTTGTCCTTCATGATTTGCAATTTAGATATTGTGGGGTGGAGAACATCATCAATTAGACGTAAATGTGAACTTCCCAAGGTATGTCTGATGTGGAATCAATTATGATCTGCATTAATATCATGTTTACTTCGTATTTATTTTGTTTAAAAGCAGTCATTGCAGTTTCATGACTGTAAGCTTTGTTTTTCTCCAGTGGGGGGGCTCTTTGAATGAGAAGTACCCACATGTAGTTTATGAAGAATTCTGTAAAGCATGTGATATTGACGAGAGCGAACCCATTGTAATTGGCTACGGTGTTTCAGAGTCTTCAGAAAAAATAGAAGGTTCTATTTGTAAATTAATTTTGTACCACCAAATGTTAATTCTTATGTCTGGTTTATTTTGGCTTGATGATGTAATTGTCCCGGTTTCATATCTTGTGCAATGGGTTTCAACATGATTCTGTTATGGGTTTGCTCAAATGAACTATTATTTCTGGATGTCTTCCTTGAAATTCCCATTTGAACTTTGTCATGCAGAGGATCTTGCGACTGGTCTATCACGTGTCTCATGGGAGAAGGTAGATGTCAGCTTCCATAGTAGCAAACTAAGGTTGGCTGCTCACAGTGTGATTCAGGTCTCTCTCTCTCTCTTTCTCCTTCTGTGTGTGTGTGTGTGTGTTTTCACGAGTGTGCGTAATGTATACTGGTGTAAACATCTATTCCTTGTGATTTTCAAGATGATTATGCCTATGCATTTAAACAACTTAATTGGTTTATGCTAGAATCTTACCATAAGAATATACAACCTTACTTCTTTAAATGAAATGGAGCCAAATTTGCTTTAAATGAAATGGAGCCAAATTTGGTCGATTTTCCTCCTTGATGCTGCAAAACTCACCTGAAACTATACATTTTTTTGGTATCAGTCTTTGTCAGTCCTTTGGATTTATAAAATGGGTTGTCAGAATTTGACTGAATTAGGTATTTTAGAATAAAGTTACTGGAAAAAGCAATGGAGTTTAGGAGGAAAGGTCCAACTTTGGGGAATTGGAGGTAAATCCGTCCATGTGACGTGGAGTTAGCTGTATAAACTTTTGCAAGAAGTGGCAAAGATTTTGTAAATATTACGAATGACAGACAGTTTTGAGGAGGTGTTGAGCTCCACTGAAGCAACCCAGAGGTTGTATCTTCTTGGTTATCCTGACTTTCCACAGAAAAGTGAAATCTTAATGGCTTTTAGTGAACAAGAACTTAATATTGTGACCTGTCCTTTTCCGGAATCCTATTTGTTGAACATATGGGTGAGTCAGTGACCTATTCAGTCGGAAAAACGGGTTCTATTAATTTTGTTTTCTTAATGAAAATGCAATTCGAATGCCAATGAAAAAATGCAACTCTATAA
This sequence comes from Embelia ribes, assembly GCA_001753735.1. Taxonomy (NCBI): domain Eukaryota; kingdom Viridiplantae; phylum Streptophyta; class Magnoliopsida; order Ericales; family Primulaceae; genus Embelia; species Embelia ribes. The sequence continues at coordinate 5,961 of MKEJ01031296.1, forward strand.
ATTTTGTTTCCAAAATGTCGTCCTCTACCTCCACTAGGTTCAGACATGCTGTCAACAAATTGAGAATAACCACATTTGTGCATTATTTATATTACAAGATGTTTTCTTAATTTTTTTATTATTTGCTCCCTTTTACTTTTCATGTCTGCTTTATTCTTTCACTAGTTAGTTTCAGTGCAACTTTGATGTTTGGCTTTGATTGAACAATCAAGTATCGGATAATATGAAGTATATACCTTGCTCCTTTTTTGTTTCCTTTACTTTTTGAGCCACAATATTTTTCCTCCACTTTCACCCCCAATATATTGCCTTTGCGGGGCATATTGTTTTGGAGACTATGGAGCTGAACTGATGGGTTCTCTGCATTGTGGAATGTGATAGACTGTATAATAACATTAGCAATTGTTGCATGATATGGTTTAAGACTTTGATTCGTCTTAACCATCCCATTTTTTTAAAGATAAATTACGCCAGTTAGCATCGAATTCAGATATACTTTTATAATATGTGAAAGTCCTAATTTTGAAGCTATATGGTTACTGACTTGGTGATGCTATATATTATTCTGCTCTTCCATATTTATTCGGATCATGTCACTGGTCATGAACCGCAGTTTTTGTGTGCAGTGTTGTGACTCTAATTCATTGTAAATTATACTCCGTAGTTTTAATTTTTATTGATAGAAAATTAGTTTCATATTGAAAAATATTTGGCAGGTCAAGGATCATCAATTTCATTTGGAAGGAGCCGATGTGATACAACATATGATCGATCATTTCGTTATTTAGTTGCTCGCTAACTCCAGTTTTAACAAACGTCCAGAGTTGCATTATGTATTATTTATATCTATTATTTGCTTTAATTTTTGTTTTTGTTGAAGTTATGCAGATAACTCTTACAAAAACTAGAGTTCAGCCATAAATTGTAAGAAATTTATTTTTCCATATGTTCTTGAACGTATATTACCGGAGACTTATTATATACATAAATAAAGAGAATTTTATGATTATGCCCTTACTTGGCTACTATATGACACAGGTTGCAAATGGTACTAAAGCATTTTTTTTTTCAGTACCATAAATTCCACGATCCTAACTATTAGTCCACGGATGCATTCAGCTCTGCAAACAAGCCCTCGCCTGGCCTGTTCAAGCTCTTCAAGTTTACTCATGATGTTGTTTCCTCTTTCCTTTCTTTTTATAGTCTCATTTATGAGATATAATATGGTTTTTACTTTTGGGATCTCAACATTGTACAGTTCATATAAAAGTCGGATTCTACAAGCCAAGGCAAGCCTGCACTTTTTATGAATATTTTTTTTTTCTCTTAGAATTGCGAATAGTTTATACCTGCTGGGAAGCCAATCTGAATTTTCAGTACCGGCCTAGACTTCACAACTAACGTTCAGTGGGCGCGCCTAATTAACCAGAAATTCAGACTTTACAACTAATGCTCAGTGGGGCGGCCAAGGCATTACAACTAACGTTCAGTAATTAATGGTAGTTGTTTTGTTGCATAGGTTCTTAGCGAAAGTGAAAATGCTTCCTTAACCATTGTTTCAAGTAAATGCCCTTGTGCAAAAATATTGAAATAGACACCTACTCTTAAACACCAAACCTGAATCCCAATTCTAAACCTAACAAGTGAACCTCGGGAAAATGCTGAACAAAATATCTTCGCATCAAAATTATACATCTTAATTCAGATTTCAACAGTCTATTATCCAAGGATACTATCAAGCAACTATGGTTTTTATTCAACCAATATGAAGGACGATTTCAATATAAAAGATAATTTTTCTCATGTGAATAAGTAGGAATAGACCACTTTTTAAAGCTGATAAAATTACACCTCAAGAAGACCTAAAAGAAAGATGTGGGTAACTATACCTCTACCATGACAAAGCATGATAGGCAATGTTGCAGCTCGGCTGGAAGCTTGGTTTGTCTCCTCTATCTTGCTCTTTAAGTTGCTAACAAAATAATACTAAATAAATCAACAAATCAAGCAATGGAGGTTATCAAGGGCCTATTTGGTTGTGTTGTCAGAAGTTCCAGTTCTTGTTTTCAAAGACTGAAAATATTGTGCTTTTTTTGGTCTTTTTCCGACAGGGATAAACAATGAAACTTTTCAGGCACTGTTGTTTTCATCTTATTTCAAATCAATTTTTGCATATAATATACTCTGAGACCAGCAAAAAAGTTAGAAACTACCAACAAATTTCTTCCAAGGTACTTTAAACATGTTTTTCTGAGAATAAGTTCAAACTATTTTGTCCAACTATCCCACCAAATACATTTTCCGCGATACTTCTATTTTCAGAACTAGAAATTTTTTTCCAAATTCACAACCAAATACAGCCCAAAATGCACAAAGCAAAAGTCAAGAAAATGTTGTGGAATTCAAACTTTGCATGGGACAGCCAGCCACTCAGTCCAACAGTAGCATTTAACTCAGTGGTGTATGGATTTCCATTCCCATACTTTCCAAGAGCGTAGCAAGTTGCAGAGTAGAGAGAAGTTGCTGCACCCATACTGAAACCGCCAACACCAAGCTTAACTGTATGCAAAAAGGATCAGACGCAATAAAACAAATCAAAGTCCACATATATATAAATATATATGAAACAGACTAGACAATAAAGAAAATCTTTTAGAAGTGTGCTTGGACAATAATATAAAACATCTTGCGCCCAAGCATGGATGGACCTATAAGTTTGTTGGCGGCTATAGTCCCCCGAAATTTGAAAAAATCCACCCGATCTATTATTTCTTAGTCAAAAAAAAAAAAATTATGCACTTTAGCACGCCCCATAAAAAAATTTTATGGCCCTCAAAAAATTTATATAATTTTCAGCACCCACCATTTGTCTGCCAGTGCATCTAGCGTACCTTATCAAACTGCTTTGAGATAAATAGAAAAGGCTCTATTCTGGAGAATACTATAAACAAAAACAAGATATCTAACATGCTTTTGGTTACAAAGAAATTACCATTTCCCACTTTACCTTCTCCATGGTTTTCTTAATGGCGCTTTAGAAATTGCAAATATTTGAATCAAACTCAACTACCTAAGGTTGCTTCAAACTGAAAACCAAATCTAAATATCTCTTCCCTTCCATGAATTTGAAAAGCAGCACAAAAGTTATTATAGCCGATCTTAAAGTACTACATAATAGAATTACTAATCCCAAAAAAACCAATCAATCAAGACTTACTGTCAGCTGGCTCATTTAATAACAAACTTGCTACATGCGCTGCAGCCGCATCCATACCCTCTACTTCAACTATAGCATTTTCTGACAGCTCGTTCACTTCAAACCTTAAATTTTGGAGCAACCAGATAATTACTTCAATTGCAAAGCACCACGTAAATAATATACATATTCCAATTTTGCTAACAGAATTTGCAGTTCGAATCATGAATTGTAAAGTGAAGAAAATCTAATAAGTTTCAACATACATGCCGAAAATTCCAAGGCATCCTCACATTGGGAAGAGGAAGCGTCTCCAAGAGCTGTGCCCAGCTGCCAAATCCAACAATGAGTGAAGATTAAATCACAGAAGTTTGGGGATTTCATTTTCAGAAAAAAAAAAAATGCAGTGACCAGTCAAATAATTTACAGTCCACTTTATAAAAAAACAAGGAACAAAAAATGGAAAAAAAACCTGGAACCAGTATCACCAAGACCGTGTAGCCAAACTATAGTTGCCAGATGAGTGCCTTTGCGCCGGACTACATGTGTTCTTCCAAACTCAAAAGCCCTTCTAAAAGTTCTAACACCTGATGATATCGAATTCCAGTACAATTTCCTTAAATAAAAACTAAACAGGCTAAAAGACAACACATTGATTCAAAATGAAACTCAATGTCCAGTTATTCCTAATTGATAAACTAACAACAAATTTGTTGGATTGTTTTTACAGTGATTCAAATTTTGGAACTCAAAACAACAATTTTCAGAATCATAACCAAACATTATTAACAATCTAACCTTTATCAATTTCATTTTTGAGCCAAACAATACAATCTATTGATACGATAAACCAAAATATCCACTTTGAGCTAGAAGCATCAGTTATAGCCTCAATTTTTTTTTCCATAGTTTCCTCTAGGCAAGCAAATACAAATAAACATTTAACAGAAACACCCAACAAACCAGATCCCACAGAAGGGCCAGTAAAGCTCATATTTCTTGAGCTGAAGTGGAAGATTTCCTGCAATTAAAACAATACTCAGATTTGCCTTACAATCAATTTTAACCAATTTTCGTTGCTTGTCTAACAGTGGTTTTTAGGCCCCTTTTTCTTTTATTCATTTGAGCTGTTGTGCCTTTGGATTCACGTTTGTCTTTGAAGAGCGGATTTTGAACTGTGTCATAATCTCATGACCAATAACTTCATTCTGAATACCAACTCACTTACTCAGGGTTTGTTTGGTTGCAGTTCTTGCAAAGCAAAAAAATAGCTTTTCTCATTCTTTGGAAAAAAACTAGTATCCAACTTAAAGTTTCTCTGTTTTTTTTATGTGCGTTAAACGAAAAAAAAAAATAAAAAAAACTCAGCCTAAAAATTGAGGGCGCACTAGCTTATAAGTAGAAAAGCTTAATCTTAAAAACTGCTACTAGTAAAAGAAACCTTTAGCAAAGTAACAATGTATCATATTTATTTTTTAAAAAAGTAAAACCATACTTTCAATTTTGAAAACATTTTAATTATCCAAAAACTCAAATTTTGGCTACTTTTGGAGCAGTGGAAGAGAAGGATATAAGTGTTTAAATAAAAAGAAATGATAATCTTTTCCCCATTTGGCTTTGCAAAAAACAAATGGCAATGAACAAATCCTTTATCTTATTCAAACATAGGGAATGAAAACAAAGTAATGGCACTCCAATTAGGCAAAATTATTAAATTAAAAAGTAAAAACTATTTCAAATATCATTTAACTTTAATAAATAAATAAAAAAGGAGAGGAAATACACTACCTAAAAGCAGGACATAGTAATAGGACGTTAAGTAAACAAGCCGGAACATCTTCCAAATAAAAGAGCCGAGATTGAATAGGGTTCGTTAAGTAAACAAACCGAGTCTGACTACATCTTCCAAATAAACGAGCCGAGATTGAATAAGCTGAACTCGGCTCATTTGCAACCCTATTGCTAACATTAAAAATCATGACATGCTTGAATTTATAGACAATGAGAAAATTGATGACTTTAAGGACACATTTAGACCTAACTAAACTAAAAAATGGATAACGTAATTTGTTTTTCACCATACAGGACATTTTCCTCCATTAGAGGAATCAACTAAGTCGCATATTAAAAACTTGGAGCATTCCCACCGGTCTTTCTCTTTTAATTTTTACATTTTGTCTTTTCAAAATTCACTTTTTCTATTAAAAATTTACATTTTAAAAAATATTCATACCAATTTTTTCCTAAATTTTGTAAAAAAATCATTACAAAATTTATATATCTTATAATAAAATACAAAAATATATTTTTCCAAATCTTAACTAGAGTTTCATAGTTTTTGTGAAAAAAAATTATTTTTTTAATAGATAAATTTTGAATAATAATTTTTCTATTGAGAAAGTTATTATAGCATTTCTATAATTTTTATCAAAATAGACATACAGATGTTAAAAATTTCAATGAAAAATCAAGGGGAAGAAACTCCCTCTTTGTAAAGCCTGTGTGAATGTTCTAAAGGTACTCACGTTATCACATTCTTAAAACGTGAGGACTATTAGGGTTGCAATTAAAACTACAGGACGATTTAGAACTTTTGTTGAAACTATGGTGCAGGTCGAAGTCCGGTGAAACAGCTCCGCCTCTTTCTCTCTGTCTCTCTGTGCATCTCTCTGGGTCTTCCCTTCCGTCTCACTCCAAATCAAACCACCCTTGATTTCGACTCACCACTCACTCTCTCACCTAATTTAACTACTATCTAATTTCCGCCCAATCCCTAAATCTCACTTCAATTCAATCCCAAATCTCTCTCCCCTAACCCTATCTCTCTCGACAATGCCGGACGCCTTCTCCCCACCGTGGAGGATCCACCACCACCGCCTCTTCTCCTCCCACCGCACCCTCCTCCTCTCCCTCCTCTGGCTCGCCGCCTTCGCCTCCGTCTTCCTCCTCCACACCCACACCGGAATCTTCTTCCTCCTCCGCCGTACCCCTCCGAGGTCCCTCCCTCGGCTCCGCCCCGTCGTGTTCAACCTGACGGAGTTTGGGGCTGTTGGGGACGGGGTGACGGTGAACACGGTGGCGTTCGAGAGGGCAGTGGCGGCAGTGGCGAAGGCGGCGGGGAAGAAGAAGGGTGGGGCCCAGCTGAATGTGCCGGCGGGGACGTGGCTGACGGCGCCGTTTAATCTGACCAGCCACATGACCCTGTTCTTAGATGAAGATGCTGTTATTCTTGGCATTGATGTGAGTTTATGTTTTTTTCTCTTTTTGTTTTTCCTGCCTAATTTTATGGGTTTTAAGCAGTGGGGATCTGAATTTGAGCAAAATTAGAACTAAAGAAGAATGAGGGGTTAGCATTTTATAAACTGGCCATTGACGTGCGATTCCAACCCCCTCAACAAACAACACACCCCCGCCCCCCCTTCTGAATTTAGGCTCCATTCTGTACATGGATTCCTCATGGGAGGAAAATAAAATCCCCTACGAATAACATTTTCTTTTTTCTCATATTTTTTCCACTTGAAATCCATGTCACAAACGGAGTACTAACGTTTTAAGTTGGAAAAATTGTTAGCTTTGTTTGCTAATGTGAACTACATTTGGAAAACGACTATTAAAAGAGTTAGAACTGATGTGGGATTAAAGGAACTCTCCACTAGTGTATCCAAATACTATTCACTCCGCTATTTTTAAGAAATGCTTTTCTGATCCCTTGAACTAACGGAGGGGTATCCAAATCATCCCTAGTTCTAGTTTAAGTTAATCCTGGTGTGTGTATTCTCCTTATCTCAACCTCTACTTTAGAGTTTAAGGTGTAGAGTTTAAAGTGTAGCCATGTAGGGGTTGAAAATAGTTACACTAGTGAGTATGCTTTTAGATTTCTTTTAAAATCGAGAATTTTGGACTTTGTTGATGTAAAAGAATGAGGTTTCCTTGAAAAGGTAGTCAGAATTAGATCCAGATAGGGAAAGAACCAAAGGGAACCAAAAGGGTTAGTATGATTAGTTTAATTATTTTGTACTTACTAATTTTGAAGATAATACTGGTGGTTGGATCCCAAATAAGAATCTGATTGAAGGGTTTTGATACTTATGACCAATTTTCAGGATACTTAATCTGAGTTTTTGTTTAATTTAGAGTTTTTACTTTGTTTGAAAAGGTGACTATAGTTGCAATAACTGTAAGAGAAGGTAGAGTTAGAGGATTAGTATTTGTTGTGTACAATGTTATCAAAAGCTCTCCAGGCTCTTGGGCAAGGTGAGGCGAGGCCAAGGCGCTTTATATGGGTCCAGACAGCAACATCACTAAAGCGTGCTTAGGCGTATTTCTTTTATCTATATTTGTGGTTTATGTTATTTTTATGATATGTCATAATCACTTATTATTAGTTAACAAGGAAAGTATCACTAAAATAAACAATGAAAAGGTTACTAATAAATATATCCATAAGTTACCATGAACTCACCACACATATAACAAGAGTTATAATTCCAAATAATAATAATAATAATAGTTTCATGAGATTATGCAATTCTATTGAAAAAATAATTAGCGCCTTGCATTACTTAGGAAGGCGCCTTAGTTGGCACTGAGCGCCTCAAGCGATAAGGGGTATCAACGCCTGAAGGACGCTTAGAGCTCTTAGCAACACTGACTTCTATAGGATTTCTATGTAAAATTCAAAAAATTTCAAATAGTCCCTTTATACGGCTCCCTTTATAAAACAAAAGACCCGCCTCTCCTAATTGAAAATCCTAGATCCTCAACTACACACAAATTACATACATATAGGGTATAAGACTTACAGATATATAGGGTATAAACGAGGTACTTACCACATTGTTACAGACATCATAGCATAGCAATATATATACTCCGTAATGATATTACACATAATAACACACTCCATATGAGGTATAAATTAAGCAGTTACCGCAAAATTACATACATAATAGCCAAAGCAATCTATACACGGCGACGGGCCTTGGATTATGTACAGGAGCCGAGTCCAATTAACATTAAGTTAACTGCAAAGATAGAAATTTAGGGGGTCCCTCGCCCATACGAATTGTAAAATTTTCATAATTTACATATGTATCCTACATATACACAAGGAGAGGAAGAGTAATTACAAGGACGTCGAGATCGTCGTGGACGGGGGAGTAGAGGTCGTCGGAGAGACCGTCGTGGAGGTTTCCGGCGGACCACCGGAGCGTGACGGTGCCGGTGAGCATAGACCAGAACGCTAGCAGTAGAATCGCGGCCAGGGCCCAGAACTTGTACCGGCCGCGGGAATCGGACAAGGCCTCCTTCCTCAAGGCCGATGATGTAGCGACCCCCGTGGGCGTCGAGATTGGGAGGGCGGCGTCGGCATCCTTCTGCATTGAGAGAGAGAGAGAGAGAGAGATGAAGAAAGGAGTTGCGATCTGAAAGAGGAGTGAATTTTCTGTTGTGCGGGCCACTATTAATTAGGAGATAGAATTAGTTAGTTTATTTAGTTTTTTTTCTATCAGAGGTTTTCTTGCGACTATTTATTTTTCAATTTTATTTTTATTATTTTGGGGGTTGTGAGAAGATGATGTATCTCCCAAAATTATCTTTGTTGTTTCTGTGGATAGTTAAATGGCATTACTCTATGTGTAAGTTCTCAATATAACATGTTACCATGAGATGATTACGGACAAGTTCATTGATTTAAGAAATATGACACATTCATCAAAATATATAAAATTATTTAATTTAGAAGTATTCCAATCATTTTATAAGAGTTGTCTCATTAGAAGACATCTCAACGATATCGTCGGAACTTAATCATCAAAAAACATCTCAACATTCTCATCAGAACCTAATTATCAGATGATATCTCAACCTTCTAATTGGAAATCACCTCAACACAATCACCATAATTTATATATGTATTTAGTTCATCAGAACTCATTTATACTCAATTACCAATGATATTCACATCAGCAGCTTAGGTCAGTGGCAGGACCTAAACATCCTTCAAAGCAAGGTAATTAATTGCGTGTGAATTGGAGGCTGAAATTAGAAACTCGTTGAGACAGTCGTCCCATCGAGCATGTAACGACCAATTAAGAGAGAGAGAGAGTCAAACGCCTTTGAAATGTGAAAATTGCTCAATCAACTACTACAAAAAACTAAATCACGTTTTACAACTCTCAATGGAAGTGATCCACTATCTTAAAACCGCTTCATGAGTTCTTTATATATAGTGATTTTTTCTCCCTTAGCATATCATCTCTCAACTATCTATCGTCCATCATCAACACCAATCATAACTTATAGGATATTAGGAGTCCAAGCAAACATGACCTCGAGGCGCTTAGATTCAAAAGCTCCCCGCTACCATTGTTCTTTGTCTTGGTTGTCTGGTTCTCTTTCTTCCCTATCGCTGGTGGCCCGCAAATCCTGCTCATCGTTTATCATTATTTTTAGAAGATTAACGGAAGCCAGCTCACCAGCAGAAATAATGAGCGCTAGTGGAAATACGGTTTGAGCTCAAGCTTAAAACGGAAATATTTTTCCAGCTTGTTAATCACGGATCAAGTTTGAATATAAAGTTTAAATTTTCTTTTACAAGTATCTTGTATTGACCTGTTAAATTGAATTAATTTTTGAAATCTATCTATCTTTGAAAATAAAAGTCAAATACCTCGTTTTTATAAAGTCAGTATTTTCAAAACTTGATACGAAACCATACTAGACTAAATTTAATTGAAGAATGTTGTTACCTTTGTGCTACATATGGAGAAGGTAAGACCATTAAATTGAAATTAGATAACATCATTGTTCTTTATATGATGTCGCTCGTAACTTAAATTAAATTGATATAGCACAATCTAGGAGGGGAATACTTACATATGAACACATGCATCAAGTCTCAAATTTTCATAACTTAAAATAGATTTTCAAAAAGTGATTATCTTCTGTTCAAAAGGAAAAATGGTGCTTTAGGGGGGAAAAAAAAAGGAAAAAGATAATAGTCTTGGGCCAAGAAATTATTTGTAAAGAAAGGGCTCAAATTGGAATTCGGCCTTGAGGCTGAAAATAAATTAATTTCAAATTGTGAAAGAACTAGCAAGGTCTGACCAATTCGTGGGCCTATGAAAAACGTTCAGAAAAGCTCAACAGTAATATCAGAAATGTGGTGGAATACGACGCAAAATTTAACGAAGTGAATTGCAACAAGTTGAGTCAAACTGAACATCAAGAATATTCAAACTTGCTTACTCGAAATAATGCTACTCGAGTTCAAGGCCGACTTGAGCATAAATTTAAGATTGAGCTTGAACTCGACTCAACTGAAAATATGAAAACTCAAATTCGACTCTTAAATTCTTGTTCTCTTTAATTTGGTAAGTATATTTATTTACATATATACATACATGTATACATATATGTGCATATATATATGTGAATAGTAATTTTTCGGATTGGGCTCGTGTAATGTCTCCTAAGATAGATAATATAGTTTTGAGGTTGAGATTCCTTTTATCAAGCTCTAATCAATCAGATCTTCTTCTTCGTATGAGGGTAACTTCCACTGCCGGAGCTAAATCTTCATAGCTCCACTTTTGTACCTAAAAGTGTAGATAGGAGTTTGCCGATAAATTCTCCAATGCTTAAGTAAATTTAGATTTGTGAAGCTAGAGTGTAATGTAATTACAAGAAATTATTAAATTAAATAGTTAATATAGAGAGAGAAAGCAAAAACATATTTTCAATTGACAAGTGACAATATTACATAATACATGTACAAACTGTCATAGAAATTTATACGACCAGTCTCTGATTTAACTATTACTTCGAGCGTGTAGCAAATAGTTTGTATTTTCACAGCAATAATCCTTGCATAATTGTATGTACAAATACATACGTATCAATATATATATATATTATTCGAGCTACTCTCAAGTACGAAACAAGTCAATTATCTCAGAATTCGAGCTTATCTCGGACTAAGCTAAGCATAGAAGTATACTTGAATTTAATGCTTTGTTATAGAATCGAGCTCGAGCCTAACTGGAACTAGTAGTGAAAAATTCAACTCGCGTTCAATCTTCCTTGTCTTGACCATGAGTGGGGACATTTTGGGTGGAAAAGGAGGAGCTTTAAACATTTTCTCGTACAAATATAAGAGTAAAGAAATTATAAACTTGCAGCCGTATACTCATTTTGTCCTTTGGATACCCAACCAAAACTCACTAGAATAAAGAAGTGACATTTAAAAGTAAGGGTGCGGTTCCTTTGTATTGCACACTTTTAACTTTTTACTGTGTGATATGATGTTAGCATGGTGAGACTTAGAGGACCTTGGCATTTGTCTCATTAGTAAATTAACAGAGTGAAAGTAATTTTCTATTTGAATTTTGGAAGGCCCATGCATGTTATTTTACAAAATAATAATAATAATAATAATATTGTACATACAAATTAATTGTATTAAAAATTTATATAAATTAATTTTATATGATTAATAATTAGTTATCTAGCCATGCACTATCTCTCTTCCTATAAAATATAATGATATATTTAATTGTTAACCACATAAAATTATTTTGTACAAAATTTTGATATAATTAATATTCAAAAAACATAAAAAGTCTCTATATGAGATGGCATGACAACCCTAGTTTTTGTCACTTACAGGATAAATATCTTCATGCAGGCACATAATCACAAGAAGATAAGTTCAACAAAATAAGTGAAAGCATATATAGAAATCCAAATGTACTTCAAATACACCTGCAATTTGAATGACACATATTTTTAGATAAAAAAAAAAAAAAATTCTAAATTTAGAATCAGATTTAAATTATCAAATCTGTCCCTATAAATTGTTAGCTTGTCCTTTGTCTCTAATGAATACGAGAGGGAATGGTGGTGGCACGTATATTTAATTATTTAACAACTGAACATATGAAAAAGAGATGTGTGCAATAAATTTTTGATATTTCAAAAGAAAATTTGCACCAATTATTTGTAGAAAATGTGAGTACAATGTTAATAAAAATTGCAAGTGTCTCTTAATGCAGTTGCAAACAATTTCATAATAAAAACATAACTAAATTAAAGAACAAAATTTTACATTTCTAGACTTGGTGTATGTTCGTACCATGACAATGACATGCAATAATAATAACACCAACATGATACAATGTCATATGTACCAAATGAAACATTGTTTTTGTCACTATATTGTCAATGTAAACATCCAATGTAGTACAGCCAGACATCTTTATACAGATAGATATAGAATACATAAAAGAGCTCTGTATTTTAACATTGCCATTAATTAATATATGATGTTTTAGACTTTGAGTGATTTAGACTACGTTTTCGTAGGTTGGCAACGAAATTGTCAGCAAATAGCTATTACAACTATATATGTACACAAAATTTGCATATCAAAATCTAATTAATTCGAAATTCATCGAAAGATTGCTCTCGAGATAAAACATGATGAAAAAAGTTAAAATAATAAAGTATTAAGAATTTGTCCACAACGAGTTTCATTTTTTTCTTGGAAATAATAATTTAATTATATGGTAAGAGAGCCAATCGATGGCTTGATAATTTAAATGAATAAATTATTCAAAGTTACAAATGTAATATCTATTAAAATTGATTTCGATTTTAATACATGTCATATGCACATGCAGGGGAATAGTAATATAACACGATTCCATACCGACTTTTTGTCATCTTAAAATATTATATATTATTTAATGAGCATTCCTCCATTACAAACATGTATCATAAACAAAGACGTTCATATCTTTGACTCTCCAAACGAGACTAATTTTAAAAAATAACATCAACTTGAAGAAAGAAAGAAAAAACTAATAAACCTATTAAGAGAAAGTAAAAAAAAAATAAACCGAATTGCATTTGTTGGGTCAGGTCTGGCCAGCAGATAATTGAAAAATAATATAAATAGTAAAAATTGGATCTTTAAGTATATTAAGAGTCAATATCAGGATTTGGATCTAGTAATAGCTCCCGAGGTGAATAGTATCATTCTGAAGTTAGAATTTCTTTTGCTAAACTCTAATCAATCAGATCTCCTTCTTCGCCCGAAGTGAACTTCTGTTGCCAGATGTGAATTTCCTAAGTTCTGCTTCCGTACCTGAAAATATGAGCAGGAGTTTGTCCTCAAATTCTCCGATGTTTAAATAAGTTTAGGTCTGACGAAAGTCAAGTGTAATATACTTAAAGAAAAATATTTAATAAGTAGCTAATGTAGGGAAAGAAAGTAAATACCAGGACAAATTACATTATTTATAATAGTACAAAATACCAGGACAACTGTCAGAAAATTTTATACCACCAATCCCGTGATTTACATGTTAATTTACGCATATGGCAAAGAATTTATATTTCTACAGCAACATTCTCACACGCAATGGTATGTACAAATATATACATATCAATATAATTTTTTCATAATAAAATGGTTGTCTACTTTCTCTTCGTCTGCATTAACTTGATATAAAAGCCTCACTTTTCCTTCGAAAAAGCCACTCTGATAGCCATTTCTCACAGAGTTTCTCCCAGGGAGAGAAATAAAGAAATGGGAAGAAAATTCCATCTCCAAATCTCCAAAGTGATCCCAACCCTCCAATTCTGCCGACCCAAAGACCCCTCCAACCTCCCAACAGATCCCATCCCTTCATCTCACCGCCCCTCCTTCATCAAACGCCACGTGTCCTCCGCCCTCAACCCCAAGCCCTCCCCACCCTACTCCTCCCGCACCGTATCACCCCCGGAGGCGTTCCAGTGGCTGGAGGAGGAAAAATGGCACGTGCTCTCCATGGTCCGCCACGTGGCGCCACGCCATAAGATCTACAGCTCCTCCGGCGACGAGATGAAGAATCGCAGCAGCGGGAAAAAGAAGAGAAAGGTAGTTATGCACCGGAACAGCGTATGTTCTTCTAGAAGCTTCTCGAAGGGGTCCTCGTTGCGGGAGAGCGATAAGAAGAAGAGAGTGAGGAGAGAGAAACGGGAGGTGAAGATGATGACGTGGCGGTCGTCGGTGTCGTCGGCGGAGGGAGAGTCGCCGGCGAGGCTGTCGGTGTTCAAGAAGCTCATACCGTGTGCTGTCGAAGGAAAGGTAGTTTTACCGTCTGAGTAATTAAAACGAATGTCCCAAATTTTTAGTTACTCGAAAAAATACTACTAATAAACAGGTTGACTTTTATCAATTTTTTTAAGGTGAAAATTTAAAAAGAAATTTTGAAATGGAAAAAAATGACAAAAAAAAAATTTGGGGATGGATGGAGTATTTAAAGTTGAAAAATAGTGACGCTCTTCTTGCCCCTGAAATGGTAATTACTGAGGAGTTTTAAATTGTTAAATAAGATAAAAAGAAATTTTCTGCAAATAAAATGCCTTTTTTAGAGGCTTTGAGTATGGGAATTTAATTATTTTTACATAGTGTTTTTGTGTTGTCAATATTTTACAAAAATGTGGTGCACGAAATTTGGAGTATAAGCGGCGGAGCAAGAAATAAAAAGGAATTAGAATTTTATCCATACAAATATAAATGATTTTCTTATATATTATCATTCAGAATGTATCACACATAATTTTTGTGAGTATATGCTATTTAAAAAATTGTGCTTACATCCACACGAATTCAACATGACACATTTTGATAGGTAATATATAAGAAAATATATGTATAAAATCCTCATTCAATAAAAAATAAGAGTGATTATTGTAAAAGCTATGAGGGGAGATTAAAATATTATACTATTATTATAAGGTAATAAAGCCTGCACAATTTTTTTTTCTTAGTAGGTATAAGAAATTTAGTGGATTTTAAATAAGCTTTACTATGTAACCTAGTAAACATTTTCTTTTTTGTCCTTCACGAGCATTATGCGCCTAGATGGACCATATTGAATATTTCCGGACACAACATTCTACGACTAGTTTTCAATAATTCGTGAGTGGGGACAAAGTCCAATTATTCCACGTAAAGAAGTTACTTTTTCTTTTTCAGAAATTTTTAAGAGCCATTTTTTACTTTATATATATATATATATATTGAAAATTAAAGATTTGATATGAAGAAAAAAAAAAGATACACAAAGAAGGTCCACACAAAACCAAAAGTAACAAAATAATTTAGGTTACTAAAAATACGAAATCATTAGCCAGAATTATATTATTTATTATAAATGCGTACCATACAATAAGTTCTCTGTAAGTTTTAACACGCAATATCTACTATACAGAAAACTGTGTCAAATTATCCATTACTTTTTTTTATTATTTGATTATTTATTTTTGTGTGTAATTATCCATGGACAGGTGAAGGAAAGCTTTGCGGTAGTTAAGAAATCAAAGGACCCTTATGAAGATTTTAAGAAATCAATGGTGGAGATGATACTAGAGAAGCAGATGTTCGATGATACAGAATTGGAGCAGCTGTTGCTGTGTTTTTTGTCTCTAAATTCGAGACTCTACCATGGTCTAATTGTTGAGGCCTTCACTGAGATTTGGGAGGCCATGTTTTCCACACTTTCAACTCATCACCTATGAATTAATTAATGGATTAGCACCTAATTATTTCATAATTAATGTCCCTAGCTAGGATTAGTGTATTATAACATTAATGAAAATGTATATATTATTATTAACTTGTGTACTTCGTATCGTATGCATCTCTTATTTCAATTGCACAGGTGGTGTTTATTTAACGAGGACTCTGTGAAAGATTTATTTGGTAGCGTAATTTGCTTCTGGGTTATAAGTCCAAATCGGACTGCAAATGCAGTTGTTCTCCGCCTTGTGTTAGATCACAAAATTGCAATCTTTCATTCAAAAATAAAATTATTTTCAAAAATTACAACAAATACTACTCGGGAAATCTTTCGGAGAGCCTTGGTATGGTGGCTCTCAATAAAAGAAAGTTCGAATTGGGTTCTAAAAAAAAAATTAACCTTATACAAAAGAATATATATGCCTAAAGTAAGATTATAAACTAACTAATTCACTTCGGTATTTTATTTTCAAATGGATAAAATGAAAATGTTAGAAATTAATATTGGATTAGATGTTGCGATTAATAGTCTGACCATTTTTATTTCACAGTTTTAATTCCCAACCAGACTTGAGAGCGTTTATACTGTTTTCTGATTTTATTTCTAAATTTCATCTACTAAAAACTTATTTATTATCTAAAATAAAAATGAGTTACACCAAATTTTTTAAAACTTTTTTTCTACGCATCACAAATATTAATATAAAAAGTAATAAATTGTAAAAAAAAAATTATTATTATATTTATAAAAATTTTATTGAAAATATAAATACGGATATAAAAAAGAATTATTTTTAATTTCACACTTTAGAAATTAAAAAATCGGAAATTTGGATTGAGAAAGACGGGTGTAAATGCCCATATAATCTTGAGATTGATTATGGTACGGTAGACAAACATGACAATAAATGAAAGCACTATTGGGCCCGATTTATACTGGGACATGAGTTGACTATAGTAAATAGACGTGACACATGAGACGTGGCCTAATATATATATATATATATATATATATATATATATTTGAAGGACCGTGTCTTAATAATTCATGAACATGATATTAAAATTGAAATACAAAATATTTTTAACCAAAAAGACAAAATCGGTGTAGACTCTATAAACGTGTCAATTTTGAAAATTTGTTGAGAGACCACACAGGCTCGCATAGCAATTCCACAAAGGGCTTGTTTAGGAGTACTACCTTAGACGGCCAGCTTATTTGTTTGTTAGGTCTTTTTAGGCTTTTAAGGTAGATAAGTTTTGATTGATAAAAAATAAGTTTAATTTTATTTTTTTCAAAAAAACTTTAAGCCATATAAGTCTAGTTTTTTTTTAGTTTTTTACTGTACTGGAGCTACAATACAATATTAATCAAATATTATTTGTTTTCCGACATTAATAAAATGTCATTGTTTTTATACAATTACAAATTTATTGAAAAAAAAAAACTTGTTTGATAGGTAACCAAATGATATAATACAGCTTAAAAGCATTAAAAATAAATTAGATTTTTTCTCTGTACCAAAAAACTAACTTATTAGATTTTAAGCTGCAACCAAAGGATCCCAAAGTAAACAAATATGTTTTAATTTTTAACTATTTATATATTTTCGTTAGTACAATATACTCATTCAGTTCACATATTATAATTATATTTTTCATTTTGTAATGTTATGAGATATAACTACTTACTCAAAGTATATTGTACTGATTTTTCTTCGTAATTACTACCTCCGTCGTCAAATAATAGCAACATTTTACGTATTTGTACTGTATTTTGTTTTAAACCAAGAGACAACATGCGGTTTCTTACCAAAGCAAGAGATTATAGTAGTTATATACATGTGCTTACATTAGTATGTATAATCAACTTTTCCCCCTCACCTTTAAACATATTTTAAAAATGGTGAATTTAGCTATTGTGTTTGGAAGGTGTAATATCATTTCACCTTTATTTTTAGTCAACAAGTGCAATTCAACTTTTAATTGGGTAACGGTGAGATGGACCCCCAACTCTAATAATGTGTTGTAAGGTATACAACATCTCACATAAAAGCTTAAGTTATTAAGAGAGACACATTATTCAACAGTCATGTATAAATCTTTTTGTTGCAAAGGGATTATACACAAGGTATGGACCCCCAACTTAATCTGGAATTCCTCTACCGCAATGCTAGAGTCAAAATCGAGTCCTCAACAATGTGAAGTTCACAACAGATCATGCTTTTCGAAAACTATAGGGAGGGTGGAATTGGAACCTAGTTGCTTGGTGAGTGAAAGGACAAGAATGCCCTCCGCATGCCAAATTCAGATTAGGGCATCCTGCAAGCATACTTTTTTCAGGTTGCCTGGGGGAAGACATACTCAAACCCATTGTATGTATATCTGTATCTATCATCTCACTATCTCCCTGATTCTGCTTACTCATCAGATGTGTTAAATGACTGGATTTAAGTACTGCCAAAACAGAGAATAACTGGGAAAAAAAAATGTTTTTACATATTAAATGAAGGCAATAAGAGGCTGTAACACACACGAAAAAATGTTGTAGTAGCGGGATATAAATAATGATCGCATCAACATAATTTAGCATGTGTAATTAGAAAATTATTTATGTAATTTTTATTATTATATTCTATTTTTGTGGTTCAAAGTTTGTCTCTCATCATTATACTATTTTAAGTCAGCAGATCGCGGTGCGGGAACGGAAATGTGAGAGTGTCATATCTGTAGGCCAAAAATCTGTGAGAGCTGGAACGGAGGCGAAGATTGAAATCGAGGGCGTTACCTATCGATGAAGAATTAGGCGACTTAGATGCCATTTTGCTTATTCCTATTAAATGGATGCCATGGAAGAAGGGCACCTTCACAAAATAATTATCCAATAATAAATTGGAAATATCAACATAATTAAAAGATAATTGCTGCACCAATATATTCTACAATGAATCCGAAAACTTTCCTCATTAATTTATAAAAAGTATTTAGTACATTGAAAATAATACAGTCGAAAATGGCTGGTTTATGATCAATACATCATTGCCACGTTAACGGGCAAAATTTTTGAATAAGAATGGGAACAAATTAAATCATTTCTCTAATTTAAAAATACTCGCGACTTAGCTCACTACTTGTTACTTGTAATGCAGCGTTGATTAGTAAATCTGTGGACATTTTTTATACCAAAGTTACCTAAACAAATTTACTGGATATTAAGTTGGAAAATATTTAGCATATTGACAATCATTTATGAAAAGTAATGCCGACACTTGCATAGTCTTGGATTTCGAGTATTGATTTTACTTATTACAAAAACAAAAATCAACATATAGAACTCTACCACATATTATTCCTCCAAATTTTTATATGATTCATCACTATTTTTTTTTCAATTATTATATAAAACACGAATTATTTCTATTTTTTCTCACCATAATTGAATGTGGACACAAATATTGTGCTCAGGTTTCGTACAAGACAAGCAAAAGTCTATTTTTATGCTTATTATAGTACAATAATAGTATGAATAAAAGTACACAAATTACATCCAATAGGAAAATCCAGGTTATAGCAGAGACCATACGGTATCAGAGATTCTTTTAACTCTTTTTAGAAGCTGCTTTAAAATTGGTACTACTATTATATTATAGGTGGCCCCCATTTGTTCAGCAAAAAATTTTATTTGCTCACTATAGTTTTAATTGCAACTTTTATAGTCCTCAGATTTTGAACAAGGGACAGAATTGATCTAATTTTTTTTTTTAAGATGGCAATTTTGGTACATTATGTAGCCTTTTCTCATTCTAGAAATTCCAAAGTTGGAGATGTAGGGATCAATTCAGTTGAGGCAATCTGAGAATTTAATTGTTCTGGCCAGCTTGCGTTTGTTTTATTGCTTTGCTCAGACTGGATCGGACTCGCGAAGAATCCGAAGAGCATCTTTCAGGCTCGACTTGCTTTTAAAGTCACCATCAAATAAGAATTTATTAGCAGATAGGGTCTTAATCATCTGCATTCAAGTATGTAAATACATTAATCTTCTAATTTGGATATATCTTTTTCCATTTTTAGATTAATCAAATTAATTGGTCAGATGCCTTAAGCTTAGCTAGTGCTTGTTCAAATTCGAATAATTTATTTAATAATCCGTATTTTATTGTTTAGATTCGACTAGTATGTAAATGAGCTTTAACAAACTGAGTTTTAACTTGTTTATGAACTACTCAATTTATTTAAATTCTAGAGACAACATCAACATAATTGATCATAAAAAAAAAAATAACTTATCCCTAAATAAATTTCTATTGGTCACTTTGCGCCAGTAATGAGGACCAAATAATGTCACCTTATGTAATATAAGTATTGTTACTGCTTCATTTGAAATCAAGAGACCAAATGGAATTTTGAGAAAATATGGGGATCTTTTCACAAATAGTTCTAGATAAAAATTGAACATTTCAAATTTAAATTTGAATATTAATTACCAGTATATTCTTATAATTTCTATCTCATTCACGACTCCTATAAATATGTAGAGGCAATAATGGTTATGGCTTTAGTCTTAGCATCCACTACACATCTAAAAATAAAAATAAAAAAATATTTTGAACAATTCAATAAAAAAAAAAAATTGGTAATGGTCATCTTATTTATAGACGGGAGAAGAGGAATTATCTACGCATAATGCACACTTGCAGCACAACTTCCCATAAGGTAAAAAAGTGAGATACTTTATCATGTTATTTTTGGGTGCATATACAAACTAGTGTATATATCAAAATCTTATATAGTGCATGGGTACTTGTTCATTTCTAAGATCTGTCTGATCTCAATTTTTCAGATTAGATTTTTGAAGATGATGATTAGTCACTCATCTCAGGTCATCTGAGATCCCCCCTAGCTACTGCTAGGCCCTAGATTCTTTGCCCAATAATGGAGATTTTTTACTCTTATTTAATTTTTATTTACAAAAATATAATTTTATAAAAAAAAATTATAGAAATAATTCTATAATTTATTTGCAAAATTTTATATTTGTTGCTAAGAAATCACTTCTGACCCTTATGCTATTTGGCATAGTATCAGATACTCATTTCCCGATTTATTCTTTCTCTCATATTCAAAAATTGATAAAAGTGCTCTTTTTTAATTTATTTTCATTACAAAATTATTAATTACCATTCACGATGATATTATAATTATTATATATATTGATGTAACAACAATCCACCAAAACAATAAGTTAATTATTATTAACCGCTAGTTTACGTTAGTTTTTAATAGAAAATGGCTGCTGAAAAATTGAATGACCTCTATCTCGGTAGAGAGTCATTCCCATAATAGTTTTTCTTTAATGTATTTGCATGCTACAAAGATTTCTGGTAGGAGGGGATCGAATCCCTATTGTTCAATTTAACGGTGGGTACCATGAAATTTATCAAAAAAAATTAGAATCTATACATAAAATATATAAAAATTCCTGCAAAAATAGTTTTATTGAGGAATTACATTTCCTTACATTAATAGGAATGAAGAAAATAGAGCCAGGAGGTGCAAAAGTTTGATAGATGAAGTCATGAGGGCCAAGCCATAATTTATTCGGCAAAAAATCATGAGCACTTGACTTGCGTTTAGGACTTGTTTGGCTGGAGCTCATTTGCCTTAGTTTTTTAACTTATTTGCTTAAAAATTGGATAGTATTTAGGTGACCAGTTTTTAAATTGAGCTTATTTGCCTATTTTAGCTTAAATAAACATGAAATTTAGTTAGAAATAAGTTAATTTATTTGCTTAAAAGTTGTAACCAAACAAACCCTTAGTTTATCTAAAAGTCTTTAAGTTCTAAATAACTGTGTTTTTTTTTTCTTTTTTTTTTTTTTTTTTTTTTTTTGGGGTTTTGGT